>BLKR01015381.1:0-77526 GCA_011170035.1 Teleogryllus occipitalis
GGTTCCCTTCTTTTGGTAATCTCTCTACGTGAACATTACTCTAAGAAGGGACCGCTTTAACAGCTACTGCTGGCAACATAACTGCCAATAGTGTCCATGCGCTCAATTCGTCAATGCGTTCGTTTGCAAACCGCTCACTTGGAAATGGCTGCGATACTACCCCCTGCAATGCCATCAATCCACGTAAAATCATTAGCTTTCCCAACTATCAAGCTCGTCCCTTCTTAGAGTAACTTCTGCATATCTACGAGGGCAGATTGCTTTTTTCAACTTTCGATTCAGCCTTTAAACCGCTAGACCAGGTGTTCCCGAACTTTGTCTTTCATCAACCCCTTGTAAGAAAATTGTTTGATTCATCGAACTCCTTACGTTTTCTTCATAATATGCAGCATCCATGAGCACGACAGAAAGAATTGCACATTTAAAAAAAGAAAAAGAAAAAAAGCAATTAACTTCACCACAGTTAAGGGTTAAAAATTCGACATTAAAACTGTGTAATCAAACGTTACATTTTTGCGCAAGAAAATATTATCCGTAGATAGGTTATGTTGACGCTAAACATTTTGTAATCACCGCACAACTATGGAAATCAGGAACTCTGTTACTCAGAAGCAACTTCATTTTTGAAAATCCCAATATCTACGAAAATAATAGGAAATTGGTATATTTAAGGAATGTGCGATTATTTTTTATGACTAATATGCTGCTTTTTTATAGAGAAAGATGCAAGGGAACAATAATTCTTTTAAAAGTGGTCGATGAGAAAAAAAATGGTTGGGAATCCCTGTTTTATCGTCATATATACGCAGGCGCCACGCACGGCTCGTGCAAGGTCTTTGCGCATGCGTGCCCCGTGCCCGCCAGGCCCCTATTAGCGCTGGTCGCCCGCGGTAAACAACTTGGTTGCCGCTTAATGGGAACCGCGTCCAGAGCCTTTTTTGCGTAGCGCTTCGCGTGTTTGAACTGTTTTCCCCGCTGGCCTGTAATGGATTGGACGAGAGAAGTTGGGACATCCGCAAATCTAATTTCCACGAACGTTTTTGTTGCGTTGCAGCAACGCATGAAATAAAAGTAACTGAGGAATTTTCGTTATGTTTAAGCGCAAGTAACAAGTCTGTCTGCATTCATAGAAAGAGAATACTATTGAGTTACAACTGAAGTGAGCGGTGTTTTTTATATTATTTTTTATTAAGGAGGTGACTATGGAAACTACCACTAGGAGCAGCCGGTTTCTAGAATTATTAACCAGGCAGAACCCGTCTTCGGCCCAGCTTCTACGGTGACTCGAGTCGCACATCTGATAGAACCTATACTCCGAATAAAAGAAGAATGTGGTTGACAGTTCGGTGTGGATGGGGGCGGCGTTGCCGCGTACTGCGCGCTCTACCACGTGCTTTGAACAATAAGACGAACAGCTGAGAGAAATCGGGAAAAATCGTAACACGTAAAAGAAAGAAAATAAATAAGGAACTTACATTTTCTCATCCTTCGCCAATTACTCCCAAACGTCGACGCTCAGCCGATAAACTGCAGCACTCCGGATACGCGATTCATTTCGCAGTTCAAACGTGACAACATCGGGCAAATGGCGATAGTTCTGATTCGCTGTTGCCTAGGTTACGGAGCTGACGTCACCATGTTACCGGGAACTGTCAACCACATTCTTCTTTTATTCGGATAATAGAGGACCTCCACCAAGAATCAGTCGCGGTCTTCCAACTACTACATCCGCTAACGCACGAGGTACGCAACGGTTTTAAAACCTTCATACTCATAATGAAATTACGTTAGAGACACCTCTGGAATATTTTCCTGCGTTTCAATAAACTCCGTGCAACAAGACCAAGAATCACAAGAAGAAAATAAGGTGGCTCCTTCGCCTCCTCACTTTTAACCACGAAACACGCGGCTTCGCGGGGATTAAAATGGACACGAAAGGTGGTCTCCCAAGGGGAAGTGCAGCGGGAAGGTTGGCCGCCCTGCCGGCGCGCGAAGGGTGCGGGCGCATTGTGACACGCTACACAATGAGGCGCCGAAACATAGCGGGGTGGGGAAGGGGTGGGGAGGGGGGGCGGGGACGGCGCGGAGAAGGGGGCGGGGCCCGAGGATCGTCGAAGGGCCACGCTGCCCGCCGCCCGCCTTCGCCCTGCGCCGGTTGCCCTTGGCGACGCCCTGCCCTTCGCCGCTCCATTCCTTGACGGCGCGGGCGATCCGCCTCCCCAGCCCTTCTGCCGCCTTAACGGCAAAATTTAAAATCGCCCCGGCAACGAAGCCGAATAATGTTGACATACAACGTTATAAAAAAATAAAATAAATCTGAGCTTCATTTGCAATAATTCCATTTGAAATTGCAGTTATCGATGACGTGCTAATTGAAAGTATTCTGGACGTCAAGAAATCGACTACATCAAACATGTCTCATTTATTAAATGTCAATATTATATTTCCAAAAGGTCAGAGTCAGCAATTCTATCTGGCGTTGACAATTTTGAACATTCACATTTAAATAATAATAGGTACAAAACCGTAACTGTATTATTTTCTTTAATTAAGCAGAGAGCTTTAAGGAGAAGCCCATTTTTAAAAGCGAAGGTTAATCAATGTACATAAGCGCATTATCCAGTCATAGTCTAATACATGGGTCCCTTTCGAAAATACTTTACAATAATTTAAATGTACTGCACTACGTTTTTAAGTAAAAGTGGTGAGCATGTTTGCCGCAGTTCAATACAACATACACGTAAACAACTTCGTAAATTTAAAACATTCCAGTTACAGTTTCAAAAAACATGTTTAACTCTGTATTCAGAATGCATAGTGATTGTATCGTTTCAGAATTTGTAAACAATTTTCGAGAAAAAGTACAGAACGACATGAAACAATATTTATTGGAGTTTTCTAATTTCCATGTAGGGAAAATGTAATACTTTGGGAACATTTCTAAATCTCTTTCGTATGTGCGATATGATTGCAAGGGTTCAGCTAGTTATTAAAAAACGTCATAAAATAACGGCTAAAATTCAAAATTCTTATTTTTCGAGGCGTACCAGCCCAAGAATTCGTCCTCCCGAATCTTAGCACTGCCAGAGCGCCAGTCTCCCCGGCGTCGCGGCGTTCGTATCGGCCGCCTTGTCGCTTTGTGTGCCGCTCCCCTGCCGACTTCTCAGCTGCCCCCGCCCGAGGCTCGAGCGCGGCTTGACTTCCACCTGGCGGCGCTGCCATCGAGGCTCCCCCTCCGTCGTCGTCCCCCCTTCGCCCCTCCGGCGCGACGCCACTCGCCACCGCCAGGGGTCGCGAAACCCCTCGCTCCGGGGACCAGGTGACAAGAGGGCAGCACAAGAAATTTCGGGAACTAATGTAAAGAGGCCACACTAAAGTTACTGTAGTACGAAACGGTGTGTGTTGATGATCGAATTGTTAGTGATTTTGGGCGCGTCTACTGCTTAATTCATTAGTCTTGTAAGTGCAATGCATGTTTTTGATCGGGAAGTGGCAGTGATCTTCCCCCGCTGCATGGCGAGATCCGGCGCCGACCTACCGTCGACTAGTGAGGTTTCCCTCAACCGGATATCTCCCACCAGCGCGGCAACGCCCAGCGGGACAACCTCTAAGCTCCCGACCGGTCTCCCAGCATGTGTGGTAGTGTAGTGCATGTTAGTGTACTGTTCCCGCATTCGACTAGAGTTAATCAGAGAAACCACGGAAAACTAGTTGTCTGAGCCACTTCTCCGGGTGAAATGACCGGGAGCGGTAACTCAGTGTATCGACTGATGTCACTGCAGCGCCTCTGACCGGGAGGTCTTAGGTTCGAGTCCTGACGGCGGCAGGATTTTCGACACTAGCTTTTCTGCTAGGTCGCTCTCTGGAGGAGAATTCTAGCGGCTGGCTGTTCTGATCGGTAGTTTTCCGTGGCTTCTCCGATCAACACTAGACAAATGTCTGAGGCAAGTGTCCTAAGAAATGGGCCCCGGACCGCGCGCTATCTTCCCTTCCTCTTCCTTATCTTATCCTCACCACTTTCTTACATACGCTTACACGTACATGCTCTACACTACCACACATGTCGGAAGAGCGGTGGGAAGCTTAGGGCTGGTCCCGGTTGGGGTGGTACCACGCTGATGGAAGATACCTGTTGAAGAAAATCTCTGCAATCCGACACAAATCAGCGCCGAATCTCGTCATTCAGTGGAGGAATATTACCACCACCACCCACGATAAAAACGTACACTACACTTACGGCACTAAATTATCAGTTGACGCGCCCAGAATCACTAATCAATTAATCAATAACCTAAACAAAAAAATCCTAGTTTTATCAGAGGTCACGATCACTATCAACGTAGCAATTTGCATTCGTTCAGGAGCATCCATCTCCACACGTACACAGAGCTTGTGTGCACGCGCTGCCGTGGGCGTGGGCGTGTGCGCCGCGACGCCCTTCGTGTGCCACCCCTGCGGCGCGGGCAGGGGCCCCGCTCGGAGGGGCATCGCCGCGCCGCGTCGCCTGGCGCCGCTCCGGAGTATCAATTATCCCGGGGGGCTCCTGTTGCTCTCCACAGCTGAGCGATCAAGAGGAGCCGGGCGGGACTCGAGGCGCGGATCGGCCCACGCCGCGACTAGAGTGGAGGCGGGGCGTGGCGACGGCGGCGGCGGGGCACGGCCGTGGGGGCGGGGACAGCTTTGGAAGTGGCGGCAGAGACGGCGGGGGGGGGACGGCGGCGGTGAGGGCGGCACTGAGGGCAGCAGCGAGGTCGACGACAAGGACGGCGGCGATCGCGGCTGCGATGGAGGGCGAGGAAGGCGGTGAGGGCGGCAAGAGTGGTGGTGGCGAGGACAGCGGCTTGGGCGGCGACGGGAATGGTGGCAAGAGTGGAGGCGTGGGCGGTGGCATGGGTGGCGGCGGGGATAGCGGCAATGGCGGCGGAGAGGATGTCGGCAAGGATGCGGCGGAGGCGTGGGAGGCGGCGAGGGCGGCGGTGTGGGCCACAGTGAGGGCGGCAAGGATGGCGGGGATGGCGGCAAGAGTGATGGAAGCGAGGACAGCAGCGTGGACGGCGGCGAGGGCGGCGGCGCGGGCAGCGGCGATGCGGCGGTGCGGGCAGCAACGATGCGGCGGCGAGGGTGGCGGCGTGGGCGGCGGAGAGGGTGGCAGCGAGGGCGGCGGCGAGGGCGGCGGCGAGGGCGGCGATGAGGGCGGCGGCTAGGGCGGCGGAAAGGACGGCGGAGAGGACGGCAGAGGACGGCGGAGAGGGCGGCGACGAGAGCAGGGCGAGTACGGGGGCGAGGGCGGCAGCTAGAGGGTGGCGTCTGGGCCTGAGGCGGGGGCAGCTGTGAATTAACCATGGCGCGTCGCGACGCCCTCCGCTTGATTAATACGCGGCGGCAAACGCTCGAGTGGCCCTTGGCGGCGGCGGGGGCGGCGGCGCGGTGGGACGGGCCCTCAGAACCTAACGAGAAGGCCTTTCATCTAGGATAATGCCTGACACAGCCGCGAGAGATCGCTATCAATGACTGCAAGCTAACTTACAACACGCTTCACTTGTTGCGACGTCTCTGAAACGTGATTCACACACGTGCCGTGCAGGAGAATTGACCACGAGCATAAAACCATTGCTCTTTGTTAAAAAGACAACATTGCTTTTAAGAACGGATGTGTGGATGCCATGGAAAAACTGTATAGGCTAAACTATGCAAAAACGAGGCAAAACTATGTATATATCAATTTTTCGATAAGTTCGTTTTGCTTCGCCGATAGTCCTCATGTTAGGAAAGAAAAATTCATACCCTGATTTTAATTCCATTTTATTATCCATTCATTCCCTGATTTTAATTTTCACAAACTTTTCAGAAGAAATTGGGCCAAAAATGTTGTCACTGTGAACTGGGAGAAATTATAGGAGATAAATGTTCTCTGAAATGAATGAAAGTTCAATATAAAGATATGCCATGCTCGTATACTTTAGTACAAACTTTGATAAAAGTAAACAGTAACTTTTTCCTTAAATTACAATACATGTAAACCATTTTTGATATGAATAATCAGATATAATGAAGGAAAAGTTCTATTTTACATCTTTCTAAATCTCTGCTTGATGTGAAAATGAGGACATATTCTAATCAGAAGTGTGCTGGATGTCATGCACAGTAAATTAAATTCTGAGAGGGCAGATAACACACTTATCTATATGCAGTAGGCCCCTTTACTCTCTCAACTGAAGCAGAGAAAAGTTTTCAGAAGTCGACATGTTCGCCATGTTTAGTGCGGCGCGAACATCTATTCAAACTTACTCATTCTTATTTTCAGCCGTTTGCAAACTACAGAATGTTTAGACTGAGAAGAATGCAATGCATCAACAAACATCTTACTTTATTTTTTACATCCAACATGTTTGTGTAAGAGTGAAGAACAACACCGCAAAGAAGAGCACTACGAATGACCTAAACATCTCCGCACCACATATTTTCACAGGCGGACGCTTTGAACTCTGTACAACAGTTGAGAGCTTCCGACCAACGGCAAAGCAGCCATCACAACAGGATTTCGTATCCTTCCTGACGTGCCCTGAGTTGAGCCGGAAGGTGGAGGGACGATAAGAGGAAGGTGCAGGAATTTATGATTGATGGTTTAGTAATTTCGGGCGCGACAACCACTAAGGTCATTAGTCCGGGACTATTGACTTTAATGAGGAAGGAATGATCGCGCGCGGTTTGTGGCCCATTTGTCACGGTAGTGCTCCGGCTTTCACCAAATGTTGTTGGGAGAAACCACGGAAAACTCTCGATCAGAGCAGCCGGTCGCTAGAATTCTCCCCCAGACAGCAACTGAAATAGACCTACATGACAAGCAAGTGTCGAAAATCCTGCCACCGCGGTGGCACCGTCTGGACCCGAATCCTTAGACCTCCAGGTCAGAGGCAGTGCAGTAACATCAGATGATGCCCTACGCCACCTTTTCTGGCACTAGGAATGACCTTTAAACACCTCCGCAACATTCCATCTTTTCACAGGCGAACGCTTCGGACTGGCTGTACAACCGTTGAAAACTTCCGACCGAGGGCGAAGCAGCTCGCCAATAACAGCATTTCGTATCCTTCCTGACGTGCCTTGCGGCGAGCCCGAGGCTGGAGGGAGGATCGGCGAATCATGGCCCTTTCCTTGGAGGCTGGCCCGGGAGCGGGAGCTGCGGCGCGGCGCGGCGCGGTGCGGCGCGGCGCGGCGCGGAGCGCGCATGAAATATTCGCATCTGTTGCGGGCGCGGGCGCTCGCGCGCCAGTGGCAGGCGGAGGGGGCGGGGCGCGTGAATTATTCACCGCCGCGTCAGCCGCCGCGCCGTCCGTCCACTTCGACGCCGACGCTGGGCTGGGCTGGGCCGTCGTGCCGCCCCGACGCACGGATCCCACCCCTCGACGCCCGCACACGCCGTGCGGCCTAAAGCTCCCCCCCCCACACACACACGCTTCAGGCCGTGCTACAGGGGCGTGTTTAATAGTTTTTTTCGTAGGTACCTACATACGTCCAGCTTTCCCTCACCAGGATTAATATGCGATCAAGGTATAATGAGTGAGTTAATATTTACTGTTTCTGAACGCGTCGACTTCTACGGTCATTATTCCCGTAAGTGTACTGATTCTTTTTCACGAGAGGTGGCAATGTTTCTCCTCCAATGGAACGTGAGATCCGGAGTCGACCTACACGTCGGCCTAAACAGGCTTTGCCCCCCCCCGTACCGGAACAAGCTCTAGGTTCCCAACTGGTCACCCGGCATGTGTGGTTGTAAGTGTAAGTGTAAATGTGAGTATAAGGGGAGAGTGGGGGATAAGGTTGAGGAAGGAAAGATCGTCCGCAGTCCATGGCTAGTTTCTTAGGTTTCTGCCCCGGCATTCACCTGGTAATGATCTGAAAATGATGATCACGGAAAACGAGCGATCAGAGCAGATGGCCGCTAGATTTCTTCTCCAGAGATGCTCCACAGGCAACGATGTAGCTGATGAGCTAACGCATCCGCGCAGTTCTATGGAAGACCACAGCACAATGGCTGAAACATCTCCTCGTTCTTCCTTTTTTCCTGTGTACTAGGTAAGCGTCGAACTTTTGAGTATCTGTATTGAGAGGGTGATATGCTATCGCGGTCACGGAGCAGACACTGCAGAGGGGGGAACACCCGCCTAAATAAATTGCCTCCACTATAACACGTCAGAGCATTGCTGTGTCAGCGCGCTGCCATGTCGAGCCGTCGAAACCGCCCTTCCCAACGGCTGTCGATGACGGGAGAACTTGCTATCACCGTCCACAACGCTGCATCTAAAAGTCAATTAAAAGTTTGGCTATATGCGTTTTCGATTATACCTTCTACACTATTGGGAGAGATTTTCCGGAGGATAAGGAAGCGTAGAAACATTTCTTAACGATTTCACGTCCTCTACCAGGTGTCTCAAAATGGAACGAATTTGCTCAGACTGCTTACATAATAAGTACTGTGAACACTGTATTAAGGGTTCTTGAACGAAATAAAAAACGTAAATTCGGAACGTTAACGGCATATTTGGAGACAAAATGCTATGAAAGGGAGCTTAAGCGTAAACAATTCATTCGACGAACCACTTAAAAGGAAGTGAAGTACAAAGGCTGAAGGAATATAATTCAAGGCATTTAAACGACACAATTTAAAACAATGCATGACTAGGGGGAGAATTTTAATGAAATGTAATTTTTCTTTTCACTGCAGATCAATGCGGTTTGGTATAGAAATTAATGTTACCTTATAACAAAAGGAAATGCCCCATTTTTATGCCTTTTTTTGCAATTTTTGTCAATTTCGACAAATAGTTAATTTTTACCTTTTCCCGTAATTTTTAAGGCATTTTCTTTGCTTATTTCAACGATTTTGATATCAATTTAATGGTAGTTGTTCAAATAATATTTACGAGATGCAACAAATGTTCTTCACAGAATTCCTGAGTAGCCTATTCGATATCTTCGCTTAGACATTGTAATGTCAGCAGTTGTCAGTATGTAATCTAAGGTTCCTGTGACGCCTATCAGCGTCATTGTTTGTGTGGCCGATTCCGGGATAACTAAAGACAGGGATTTCCTGGTAAAGAATAGTCCAAACCGAATGTTTCCAATCTGAGTTCACTTGAACGCATGGAAGAAGCCTGGATTACATCAGTAACTTATCGAATAGCCTGAGTTGTTCATCGAAACTGGTTTTTATCACATTTTTCGTTTTAGGGCATTTTAAAAACAGAATAAGAGCATAAATTTTGGCGATGTTTTACGTTATCAAAATCCGTCCCCTACTCATGACAACGAAACAAACGTACTTCAGGAGAATAAGAGAAACTCTTCGCTCCATGTCCTTCGCTCAATCGGAAACAACAAAAACAGATTTTGCAACGAAGTACCTCTTTTGCGAAGAGATGACGCAAGCTGAAATGAATCCGCTACACAGGGATGTGGTGCGTCCTGGTATCTGGTGGTGATGCTGAAGCACTTTTTTCTGTGCATGTGGCGTGCAAATGTTACAGTTACGCCGAACATATGCCGTACAGCATATCGTCCAATTACATGCATACTGCAGACAACCAGCTGGTGAAAGAATAACGGAATAATACGCTGTCTTGAAGCACTTGAATAATTTGGTTAAGGGACTTCTACAACTCGTTTACCGAACTACTGACGATTTATAGAATATTCTAGAATTATGATTCATTATTAACAAATGAAATAGCGAAATAAGAATTACTTCTTCCTAATCGTCTCTGTCGACTCGCCAATAACAAATCTTCAATAAAAAAACCCTAACTGATGACATAGTACTGAAAAATAGACGTAATATTGCTTAATAATGGTAACCTAGAATGTAAAATGAACAAACAGAAATACTGAAAATCTAATCTATTAATGGTTTAATATCTGGGATCAGCTGACAATATTGTCTCGTTTTTTCTTTGTATTTTAAATATAACGCACGCGTAAACTAAATAATTATAAATATATGTATAATAATAATAATAATAATAATAATAATAATAATAATAATAATAATAATAATAATAATTTATTTTAATAATTTTCGAAGCATTGTACACTGCCATGTGATTATCATATCGCAAAATCTTTCGGTAGAATTTGCTACGTTCTAAAACCCTCGGAACGTCCCCTTTTGATATTATAACCACAGGTTTAGTTAGTTCCACGAAAGCATGTGAGGAGATCTTAAAGACTCGCTTAGCCGAGATACTTTTCGAGAGGTTGCATTCGCGAGACATTTCTTGGAAATAAACCGTTTGTTTCTCCAGCGACCACAGGTAATTTTATTCCCTTTATCTAGCGCGAACACAAACTCGTCCGCCCTTCCACGGGAAACTTCTCGGAGATCTCGTCTAGATTCTGGAGTAATACCAGTTCGGTGGGGGTAGACGCCATAAAAAGAAAGCACAACTAAACCCGATTCCAGAAAGCTGCCACAAGCGATAATTTACGGCCGACCGGTCGAGCAAGAGATCGCTGGGAACGGTCTGAATCACTTCCGTCTACTTTGAGCACCAGACGTGTGCTGCCGACAGCACAAATACTCGCACTCGCCTTCTCTAAAGATAGGAAGCTACACAAACGCTGCGGAAACGTCAATAAAACTACTTTGAAATTAGTAGTACAAGATACACAACGAAGCTAAGGGTTCAGATTATTAAACGGAAAATCACAGAAAATGGAATGTGGAAGGAGATGATAAGTAGCAAACGTGGAAGAGAACGAAGAAAGGGAATGAAGAGAAAAGACATTAAAATTTCAAGAGATTACTTGAAAATATATTGTCATATTACGTCTGCTTACTGATTTCATGTACAGTTTGTTTTCGTAAGTGCGGACTGTAAAACAGAATTCCGATAGAAACTCAAATCGTTCAACTTCGGAGCCCACGAAGTGCATGTTCAATGAGAATTTTCTACAGGTTTTTTTACTTTGCGGACAGTAACTTCGACTAATTTAAGTTAATCTTGAGATGAGAATCCACGGCGGCTGGACTACACGCCTGCAACATTCGGACAAGCAGTTCGAGAAGTACAAGTAGATGTTTAGACTATCAACAACTTAACAATGGTTCTTTTATTTTGCAATATGACGGGGAGGGACAGAACGGGTCCGTGAGGCAGAGCGAGCCGGTGTATGACAGACTGGGGTGATAAAGGATAGAGCGTGGCGGTGAGGATCAGGGCGGGAAGGCAGAGAATAGAGCGGGACGGTGAGTGACAGAGTGAGGTGATGAGTGCGGCGATGGAGAATGGAGCGGTGAGGAACAGGGCGGGAAGGTGAGTGACAGTGTGGAGTAATGAAGGATAGAGCGGGGCGGTGAGGGTCAAGGGTGGAAGGTGGAGAACACACCGGGATGGTGAAGGACACAGCGGACTGCTGAGGGACGAGGAGGGACAGAGAAGGATGGTGACGGACAGCGGGACGGCTCGGGACAACGGGACGGGGAGAGATAATGTGGGGCGTTGGGGGTCAGTGCGGGACAGTGAGGGACAAGGGCACGGTGAAAGACAAAAAAGATCAATCGAGGGACAACGCGACAGAACGCCCTGAGCGAAACAGAACGCAATGGGTTGACCAAACGAGGGGCGGGGCGGGGCGGGGCGGAGCGGAGTTCGGCGAAGCGGGATGGGGCGGGGTGGGGTAGGGCGGGGCGAGGTCAGGTGAGCGGGGCCGGTGCCCACGCCGCGCCGCGCCACGCGCCCACGCCACTCGCCGACCTGAGCCGCGGAGAGGCGGTCGCCGCCTCCAGCGCACGAGGCAGCCACGAGCAGCGCCGACTCGCACGCACTACGGGCGCGACAGCGATGTCCACGTTTTCCTAACATCCATAGTATCATATCGGTGTATTTAACGTCGATGTATTGAAGCCGATGTTTTTTAGACATAAATGTTCTGATTTCGATGTTTTTATTTGGTTGATATTTTATTTTGGAATTAAAATATAATAATAATAATAATAATAATAATAATAATAATAATAATAATAATAATAATAATAATAATAATAATCTACAATAATTTTCATACATCAATAATTTTAACTCTTCAGACCAAAACCACCAAGAGCGAAAAATTAGTTATTCGAAATTTTGTTCATACATTTTGTATAAAAAATAATAAAAGTTTCTAAAATGTTCGGCAATTTTTTGACTGTTTTCTCGGTTAAATCTGAACTCGACCACCGTGACTTGGAATCACCTTCCCTCGCATGTGAGCATGGATGCTGAGGTTATTAAAATAGTGGCATGGGGTTTCTAAATGTGGTACTAAAATAGTGGCCTGAGGTTACTAAAATAATTAACTCTTATAAAAAATTAAAAACTATTCAATTCGACCGTACTCGAGGAATTGAATCAAATAAAAATTACTCCCTCTTTTCAATACATCTTTTGAGACATTATTAACTTTCGTTTTTATATGGGTTTTTAATTATCCCGTACAATATAATTTTGGCACAATTTTTACAACAATTTTATTCGAAATGTACAGACTACACTGTAAACACATTCGTGAAGATCGAAAATTGAAAATCAAACGTTTCAATTTTCTAATTACAAATTTATCATTCAGTACGAAGTTTTTTTACGATTCAGTACGAAGGATTTTTTCGCCCATAAAAATCCACGGCTTCGATCGGATTTGAACCCGCGAACTTGGGTATAGCAGTCCAATACGCTAACCGCTACACCATCGCCGCCGCCAAATGGATAAAATACGACTGTGTAGAAATAACATCAGCGATCTTCCTTCTCAAATAGTATTTTATTATACTATCACGAGTTCAGTGAGTTAGCAAAGCTATCCTTGTTCTCTACACTCACGGAATATTGTTTAGAAGACATTGTCCTATTATTAATCTACATCTTGTAATAGTAACGTATGTTTACTTACGCGTACTTTCTACGCTTTAAACGACATGGATTCCACCTCTGATGACCGGTTACGAAAATTGTATCCTGTTAAAAAGTCGACAGCAAAATATATTGGTAAGCCTGAGCTAACTGCCGCTAATGTGACACGCGCTGCACAGTCCGGGAGCTGTTTGAGAAGCAGCGACATATCATCAGCATGTATTACTGCCCTCTGTTGAAATATTGAAATTTAAAACATGAAAGCAGCACATTTTGAATCATGCCAACATTAACGTCGAATAGGGCGCCTCGTATAAGCGGATTTTCTTACCGACCGCAAGGTCTCTCTGGCGTCTACGACAGGCATTACAGCTAATACGACATACGCTTACAGAACACAGACAATAGGGAGAGAAACACTCACTTCTTATTGCCAGAATACTAATTTTACTAGAATTTATATTACGTTTGGAAATGGAACATAATTACAAAACTTTACCTTCAACAAGCGGATTCGGTGGTATGACGGTCAGCGTACCGGACTGTTGTACCCGAGTTTGCGGGTACAACAAAACAACGGGTTTGGTACCCGAGTTTGCGGGTACAAAACAGCGATACCCGAGTTTGCGGGTACAAAACCCGATCGAAGCCGTGGATTTTAAGGGCGAAAAAAATCCTTCGTACGCCCTCCTTCGGAGGGGAAGTAAAGCCGGCTGTCCCGTGTAGTAGATTTACTGCATGTAAAAGATCCTCAAGCCTAAAAGAAGCCTCTGAGCAAAATTGATCCGCCTGTTTCGTCGCCCAAGATAATACCTCATTTCTCCGCTAGGTGGTGAAAGGGGCGTAACGAAATTTGCGCGGTTAGACGGAAGAGCGGGCCTGATGGCCCGAGTCTCGCCACGTAAAATAAGGCATTAACTAACTAACAAGTGATCGTTGATAAGGGTGTGGGGAGGGGGGTGCGCGCAGGCGTGTCCGTGCATATGTGTGTGTCCTTATCGACTGATACATCTCCAAGGATTAAACCACAGAATCGTGAATCAACACAATTGTCAGCGAGTGATATGCATTGAATTTTTTATGTGCGAACGTTGCCATGAATTCCGCTCTTTACCGAATCAAAACTTCACAGACAACAAACGTGTGCTAAATCCTCTTAAGATGACGTAATGCCGAAGCAGCTGTTGTTGACAAATTGCTGCGGAGGTGGACAAGGCAACCTTCGACCTCTCGAATTCGCCATTAGAAACTCCGTGGAGAGGAGTTGTTCTCCGAGGAGATTCACATGGCAGCCTCATCAATTACCTCTCGCCCAACACTTGAAGACCGCCACAAATGGCTCATCGTAACTGCCCGCCCTACATCTTGGTGCAAACACGTTATCCCGTTTTCTTCGACTCTTGCTAATAACAGCAATCGTAGCACACAAAACGATGGTTTTGTAACTGTGCGAACTGTCTGTCAACGGAATTCACGAATCATGGTAATCAACGGACACATTCGGGAGTAACTTGAACGTGTCTGCATATTAAGAACAGAAAATTATTTTAATTTTGACAATTTCTCACAAGATTTTTTTCGGTATTATAGGAGTTAGAATATTGCTTTGATGTTCACTTCAAACTAGGAGAACATAAATATGTTACACAAAATCAGCAACTGAATATTATAATACATATTGTAATTAACGAACCCTTCTATTTTCTTACGTACGATTCGAATACATGTACATACATACACACACAGTATGTACGAAACAACATATGGAATACGTGGAGTTGTAAATCACGCAAGGGAATCCACTCCCCCCCCTCCGCCGCCTTTGCTTGGCTCCACTCGTACCGTTTGCTTGCGCCTCCTTGCCCCTCGGCCGCCGCCTTGTATCGCATTGTCTCCTAAGGAGTCCGCCGTCGCGCTGCTGTGATACGAGCTTTCCTTACAAATCCGAACTTAAGACTTGACCTTCCCTACAACTTGACTTGTTTCTTTCGAACAATACGTACTACAACCCTCATCTCAGCAATTCTGACTTTAAGAGTTGATCACACGTGCCCTCTCTTCAATCTCAGTTCACATATAAGAATTTTGTTGTTCCTTATCATTTTTACGACATTTTTTGTAAAGATCGTGTTGGATGTCCAGGAATTCAGATTTCTTTCGATAAGTATTTTTATCCTTAGGTATTCGCACTACAATGATTCAACGATGGTCATCCATCTAATGACTCGCGAGAAGCAACGTCAAAGCAACTGAAAACAAGTGGGGTTCGTAAGCACTGTTTCTTCGGTCGATGACTTTGGCAGGTTCAACTAAGTGTTGTAGACTTTTCAGGTGCAGCTACAACCCACGCGAACCGGCTCAACAACTGCCTACAGAATCATCTCCAATGAGATGCACAACTTCTTTTTAATGGATATGTATTCTCAATTCCAGACATTTTCGCATAAAAAGTATACTTTGACTTTCCTGTACCGTTTTATCACATTAATTTAAAACGTTCTTTTGAAAGGACATCAGCGATTCATACGGTCCTTATACGAAAATATTTGAACAACCAGTGAGGCAAGGCATTATGTTGTTACCCAACATTCCAAATAACAACTAGGAACGCGACATTGAAGAGACCCATCGGAACCGTCAACCATGTATTTTAGAATTCCAAGAGCACGTTATTCACATGCATATTGGACTATCAGAATTCCGTCGAACGCTGGCAAACGGGGACTACAAAGCTCTTTCAACTTCAGAGATCTGCCTGGGCTCGTCGAGGTTGTTTCCGCCCCGCGCCGCCCCGCGTCGCCCCGCGTCGCCCCGCGCCGCCCCGCGCCGCCCCGCGCCGCCCCGCGCCGCCCCGCGCCGCCCCGCGCCGCCCCGCGCCGCCCCGCGCCGCCCCGCGCCCCCGCGCCGCCCCGCGCCCCCGCGCCGCCCCTCCCCGCCATCCGCCGCCCCGCCCGTGCTCCCCGCCCGTGCGCCCCACCCAACGTTGCGAGATCGATCGGAAAGAAGTCTCGACTTCCCGCATGGCATTTTCATGCAAATGGCGACGGTGGCTGCTGCTGCTGCTGTGGGAAGCGACTAAACCGGCGGTTGCAGCAGACGAACGTGGCCCGAGAGCTCCGTACGTCGGCCGAAAGGACTCTCAGCAGTATTCATTACACAACTCGGCGCGAGAGGCAGGGAGGGGCGCGAGGGGAGCTTCTACTTTATCCGACGACGCGGAGCAGAGCGGAGCGGAGCCTCACAAAAAAGAAGGCGGCGGCGGCGGCGGAAGGAGCAGACGGAACAGAAGGAACACAGCGGCCGCCGTTTCGAGTTGCGCCCAGGAAGGAGGAAGGAGCTCATGCGGCAGAGCAGCTGAACTACTTGTAGGGTTACTTCCGATACTTGAAGTACAGAGGTACCTCGGACATTCGAATTAAAGGGGAAAAGGAAGTATTAGACGTATCGAATATTGCAAGGCATCGAATAACGCGATTCATCAAATATTGCGATTCATCGAATATTGCCAGTCATCGAATATTGCCATTCATAGAATATTGCAAGTCAGTGAATATTGCCCGTCATAGAATACTGCCAGCCATCGAATGATGCCAGTCATCGAATATTGCCAATCATCGAATATTGCCAGCCATCGAATATTGCCAGCCTTCAAGACTGCGAGTCATCGAATGCTGCGAGTCATGGGATATTGCGACTCATAGATTACTTCGAATCGTTGAAATCATATTTGACATGACGAAATATCCGGGGAACGAAGGAAGTCAATGGGAATAAATAAACCTGGGATATCAAACCATGAGTTCAAATTCGGGTTATCGAGGAAATCTGTTTTAACTTATTTTAGCAGTGTGTTCTGAAAGAAGGATATGGTTGATATAACTGTGTAGGTACCCAAAAAATGGGTGTATAAAAAATGAGTCCGCGACACTTATTTTACACTAACCTCGCTCTTCCCTCACAATTCAATTATAGGTATAGCTCCTCAGCCGTTCTTAAGAATTAAGCGAATCAACTCGATTTAATTCTAATCAAAGAAGAAATAGTGTGTTGTCTTAAAACATTAACGGAAATAAAAAAATATAATTTAAAATTTGAAGAACTCGAGCGTAGAAAAATGGTAACAATTACTGAAAAGATTTTACGATGGACGCATGTGAAAGTACACTGAAATGACCGTGGGGCGCCATAAATTTAACTATTTGGGTACTACCCTCTGCAGAGACAGATGGCAGGAGACAAAAATTATAACATCACCCAAAACCACAATTTCAACAGTTACGTTTACACCGAAACCCTTCAGTAAAATGTTAAAAAAAAAAGAAAAGAAAACACACGCCGGTACATTTGATCAGAGACCAGTACGATGGTTTTGTCAGGTAGACACCGTGTACTTCGTGGAGGATTAGTACAAGCGTCGTTTTCAACGTCGTCCGACAGGTTGTGATGTGGAGTCATCGGCGCCCGCGGCGGCGCGGCGGCGGTGGTGGCGGTGTTGGCGGCGGCGGCGGCACCCACTCGTGGCCGCAGATCAGCCCCCACCTCCGCCAGCGGCGGCGCCTCCTCCGCCGCTACCTACGCCACCTCCTCTCCAGTTAGTCAGTCAGTCGCCTACACCGCCCCTCTCCCCCGCCCCGCCCCGCCCGCGAGGCACCCAGCATCCTTTTCATCACACGTAATTGCCGCGCGCGCTTCTCGGTACTACTCGAAGAGCAACTTTCTGCCGACCGCGCCGCGGCGCGCCGCCCGGTCGGCGTGACCACTGTGAAGGCCCTTTTACAAGGCACAGTTTGCGTGCAGATTCACATAGGAAACCTACAGAAACTTCAAGATCCCAGGTTGCTAGTATGAGAAGCCAAAAGTCGTGTTAAACGGCCAGAACGTTGTCTGACGAGTTGCTACGAGACGCCGCCATAGGTTCTGCCGGCACACAAATTAATTGATGTATTGCGCCGTTCTAGTATATTTTTTCGCGACATTTGTGTACGTGCGTAATCGGCTAATTTATTAATGCTTTTATAAGTATTAATGAAACATGAAAAGTAAAAAATGTTAAGTCGTCGCTACAAGCAAGGGTTTAGCTGCGAAGGCATAAGCGGGTGTGCAGAAAAAAACGCTCCGAAAGGAGAAAAACTAGTTCAGTAACTTCGTATTTGCAAGGAGGAGTAAAATAAACTCTTCAGAAAAGCCGGGAACTCGAATACACCACGCCAATACTCAAAATCTCACAAATCGCACCTAACCTAAACATAAAATTGAAAAGGATGGAAGATTTCCGCCGTCAACAAATTCGTTAGTGAACGATTCCGGCGCTACAGTCAAACTGAAAGTTTTCTGTGTGGGGAAAAAAAATCGAAAATGCTCAAAAGTTTTCATGCAGAAATCGCGGTCTGGACTGCACGCTTTCTGCAGTCCAATTTGCACGAAAACTGCACCGTGTAAAAGGGCCTCTGAAATGTCCGGCTAAGCTCCCCGTAAAATCCCAACCGGAGGAGTCACTGTGTACCACGAAATGCGGCCGGCGCCGGCCGCACCTTGCGGTTTCCAGAACGGCCCCACCAGCGAAGCCGGTGGCGAAGGACGGATGAAGGTCGCACGTAGCATAAGAAGATGGAAGCGAAATAAATGTGAGGCTCTTGTAAATAAATGCCGGTTTCTAAGAACGCCGCAACTGTGGTATCCCACACGGAAGTCATTCATCTCCCCTGCAATCAATTTGGAAACGCTCGCTACTTCACGAAGCTAAAAGCGACGAGAGAAAATTTAACGTGTTTCCGAGGCACAATATTACTTCATTGCGTACTATAGTTGTGCAATTGATGTATTCAATTTTTATTATGTTCATAATTGGTACTGATATTCTAAAGACTATTTTGAGAGCATGTCCAATAGGAAACTGTTTTATTACAACGTCATTTTAAACCAAGTTAACATTAATAATACTAACGACGTAAAAGTCCTTGTAAAAATGATTACTGTAGCATTTGATTACATGGATTGGTAACCACACAAATGCTTACAATGATTGGTAACCACAAAGTAAATGATCCAAAATGTACCGGCACTTCATTTCAAGGCAAGTGGTACTCACGTAGGGCTCAGGATATGAATTCTCTGTGGACTTACCTGAAACAAGGGGAAACAAAAGTTAATGATCAACATCAAAGTAAAAATTATTTCAAAAATTGATGCAAAGCAATAATCATGACTATATTCAAGCTACAGATTGGATACACAACACAAGTAGTAAATACCAGTTTTACAAAACAAATGTGAGCTCTGTACAAAGGAGAGGAAGGTATTCGTTTCTTTCAAAGACAATATTATGAATATTTACTAATTAAATAATGAATGTCTTATTTATAAAAACAACCTTAAGCCAGAAGATCAGCGCCAATACCCAGAACCAGTTTGGGATACAGTAAGTTACATTTCTTACACTCTAGTTTCCTTTACTTTCTTTGTTGCTCATTCTTTGCATTTACTTCTCTTTCTCTCCAATCGTCTTTTGACATTTTGAATAAATTGGATCAATTACAGAAGTTTCAATACCCATTTTTCCTCCTGTCTCATTTTTAGTATTTCGAATTCGACCTTGAATTTTCCCTTGTTTGATACATCAATTTTAAATATTTCCCAAGTTTATCTTCATAAAGAGCGGAGTCTTTATCTTTCGCTCGTCCAGGTATCTCCCACCAGCTATGCATCGTCCTAGCCGGGACAAGCTGTAAGACCCCAATTGGTCTCCCAGCAAATGTGGTAAGAGTAGTGCAGTGCATGTTAGTGTGTGTGTGTGTGTGTGTGTGTGTGTGTGTGTGTGTGTGTGTGTGTGTGTGTGTGTGTGTGTGTGTGTGTAAGGGGAGAGAATAGGACAAAGAAGAAAAAGGAAAGATCAAGCGCGATTTGTGGTCCCTTTAGTTAGGGTACTGCTCCAGCATTCGCCAGGATTTAATCGGAAAACCCCGGAAAACTACCGATCAGAGCAGCCGGCCGCTAGAATTCACGTCCAGCGACAGAATTCGACCTAGCGATGTAGCTAGTGTCGAAAATTCTGCCACCGCCAGGACTCGAATGTAGGAGCTCCCGGTCGGAGGCACTGCAGTGACATTGTTGATGCATTGAGCCACATCTCCCAGTGAAAGCAGTTTACGTCTTATCCACAACACCGCGGGAGACTCCAAAACAATGCAGCGTCTTCAAAGCCAAAAGACATCGCCTCTCCAGCCTTCCACCTCTTTCAACGACGGCGACCCCAAAACCCAGGCGCGCGGGCGCTCCCATCGCGCTCAATCCTCGCGCCCCCGTGACGTCACAGCGCACGCTGTAAGCGCGGCTGCTGCCGCTCCGGGCGCTGTTTGTGTGAAATTAAGTTTTTCCCGCTCTTGGGTTACGCGCTCGCGTTTTTCGCCGCCGCCGCCGCCGCCGCCGTCGCGCCCGCTGTGACTGCGGAGCTCTGCGCCCGCGCGCAGCTGCCGCGGCCCCGCCGCCTGCGCGCGACTCGGCGCAGCTGACTTTTTGCGCTCGCACCCGTGCGTAAACGCGCCACCCCCACTCGCTCGCTCGCACGCACGCATGCTAAGTTTTTGCCGACGCAAGGCGGGCGGAGGGACGGGTGGGCGGTTGGGTAGACGGGCGGGTGGGTGTATGGTTGAATGGTGTGCAGCCGGGCGCGGGGGCGGGTAGGGGGGGCAAGGGGGGGCGGGCGGGCGGACGGACGGACGGACGGACGGACGGACGGACGGCGGGCGTGCAAGTGGTAGTGCGGGCGGGAGGTTGGTTGGATGGGTGGGCGGCCGGGCGGGCGAGTGGACGGGTTGGTTTCAGCTGGGTGAGTGGGGTTCGGGCGGATGGGCGGGTGGGCAGGCGGGGCATGCGACTGAAAATCGCAGAATCCGCTCTTGAAGCTTTGTCTACACGCACGACAAAGACATCTGTGGACATTGCAATCCCCAGTGCCCATTGATAAGTAGTGAATCATGTACGTATGTGCGGCAACTGAGTTCAGCTCAGAGCCAGAACTGCTGCCAATCCTGCAGTGACTCTCACAGGAAGGCCTTAGGGTTCGAGTACCGATGTTGTGTGTGTGTGTGGAGGGGATTTTGACAATTGCTACAAAGCAAGGTCGTAAACATCCGTTGTGTGAAGGGTAATTTTATCGCCTGACAGTTCTGATCGGTGGTTTTCTGTAGTTTTTCCTAACAATACCAGGCAAATATCGGAGCAGTACCCAAACAAAAGGAGCCACGAACGGCGCGCGATCTTTCCTTCATCCTCCTTGTCTTATCCTCATTCCTTACTTACACAGACTTACACTAACATTCACTACACACCAACACACGCCGGGAGGCTAGTTAGAGCTTGTCCCGTCTGGGTCGGTGCCCTGCTGGTGGGATATACGTGGTCGGGGGAAAACAAACAAGCCAAAGGGTACCTTGGATCTGGATCTCGCCATCTAGCGGGGAGAAATTACAGCCAACTCCCATAAAACATTCACTACACTAACGGGAATAACCACAGTCTCAATCGACGTGCTCAGAAATATCAGTCAAGTATGTGATTGTGCGACTGACAGCATATTCATATCTGTGTATAGGTGAAGGAGAAGGTTTACGAATTTGTAACTTCTCTTTTTCAGACTGATGACTACAGTGGTGGGCTGCGTTTCCCTTTCAATGACCATATTACGATAGGGATGACCTTGTTGGTCACTTGAGTGATTAATGATAAATGGATGTAATGATAATTTAGGTGGGAAACGTAATCGTGCGAGATGCAAACCACATTATAATCACAGGGAGAAACATACATGCCATACACGGAACTCTAATTCGCTGCCTGCGGCTCCAAATACTTGGAGGCTGGTGCAAGCCCTGGCACCACCTGGGTCAGCAATTTTTTCGGTTCTCGGTTTGGGAATATGAGAAGGTATGACAGCTGTTGGAGTACCTGCGGTGTCGACCGCGCTATTATATATTATCTTAGAGATAATTTCACTTTTTACTCCTCAAGGACATACCTTGTTCACGAATTTATTTCCCCTGAGACATATCCACAGTCACTACATCCCACGTGCAAAGGTTGTTCCTGATTGGTTCATGTCTGATGTGATCTGATGAAAGCTCATTTTCAATTCAGAAAGTCGCTCTTCCGAAGATTTTTCACAATGTTTATATGTTGCACATGTTGGGCTCCAACAATTTTGCGTCTTGGACCACACCCCATTCGACCCGTATGTAATTAGTTCCTTAGGGTAGGATCAATTCCTTGGGTAATTATTTTGGTTGTCGGTTTGGGAGCATGAGAATGTAGGTGTCAGCTGTTGGAGTATCTGTGGTCTATTAAATTGTTTCACAGATAATTTCACTTTTTACTCCTCAAGGACATACCTTGTTCGCGATTCCTTTTGCGTGAGACATATCCTCAGTCACCACAACCCACGTGCAAAGGTTGTCTTGATTGGTTTATGGGTGATGTGGCCTGATTGAACTTCATTTTCAATTCAGAAAGTTGCTCCTCCGAAGGTTCGTCACAATGTATATATGTTGCACACGTGCCCTGATATTTTTTTGACTTGGACCCCACACCATATGACCCACACGTAATTCATTATTTTGTGGAGGGGAAGGCAGCTTAGTTCGTAACAGAGACTTCGCGATCCCGGACATTACACCCAGAGTTCTTTTCAGGGTTCAGATTACAAGCGTAATTTCCCAGTCCTGGGTTGAATTTCGCGTCGTGACTTTTTTCTCCAGATGCTTCGTATTAGCATCTTATATCCGGAAATCTGAGATGACATCCGTTTCTACGAATTAAAATAATTTGTTGCTTAAACTGTTGTCAAAAAGGACAGGTTTATACTGATTGGAATAAATAACAATTTTAGCTGACTTTGTTCGAAACAATCACGTTAATTACTTTATTATTTTATCAACAAACCGTGCAGCGTACGAAGAAATTTTACATCTATCACTTAAAAGTTTAATTACGGTACTATTATATTCAAAATTTAATAAGCGAACGAAACGATTTATTTTTCATAGATTAGATAGTAAATTCCTCATTTTATAACGTTGATACGTCAAACATGCACATAACAGTTTTCTATTTTAATTCTAAAATAACGAAACTTTCATCTACAATTATAATTTTTTGAGATAATAACCACACCTTGCTCGCACCCTATATTTGTCTGTCTAAACTTAAAAAGGTGTCCTCCGAACACATAGAAACGCATTAGCGAGTAGCAGCCGTGCAGGGATTGCGACGTCTTGGTAGCGGCGGCGGCGGCCGGCCAGAGCGGGAATCCGGCCCACTTCCGGCTGTTCTTGCGCCGCCGCCGTCGCCGCCAGATGTCGCTGCGTGAGAGCGCCAGGCTCTGCCGCCCCCTTCCAATACCACAGCGCCGCCACTAAAAACGCGCCGGGCCCTGCGCCATGGGGCAAGGCTCCGCGTGGCCCTCCAGCGAGATTCAGTCTCTTCTTCTCGGAACGTGATTGTCGGAAAGCGCAATCATATCCAAGTGGTCGGTTAATTGGCTGATTATTTATAGTTTCTGCACGAGTCAAACATTATGGTCAGTAGTTCCGTCCCGGATATATTACATCCCGAGAGGTGGCGGTGTTCAAACCCGTTGGAAGTTAAATCCACCTATACGTCGGCTTAGCAAGGAGTTCCCCCTGCAGGTAACCTCTCAATGGGGCACCACCCCAACCCGGACAAGCTACAAGTTCCCGACTGGTCTCCCGACATGTGTGGTAGTGTAGTACATGTAAGAGTAGGTGAGTAAGGGAGAGGATACGTCACAGAAAAGAGAAAGAAATTATCGTGTCCCATTTGTAAGGATACTGCTCCGGCATTCACCTGGTGTTGATCGGGGAAACCACGACAAACTACAGAGCAACAGAGAACTATAGAGCAACAGGCCGCTAGAATTCTCCCCCAGACAGCGGCTGAATATGATCGAGTTTTGGAGATAAGTGTCGCAAATCCTCCCATTGGGATTCTATCCCTAGAACCTCCCGGTGAGAGATGCTGCAGTGATAACCGGTAACAGCCATACACAATCATCGCCGGTCCACGCAGATGGTCGTTGCAGTGACTGATACCTTTTAGAAATGCTGCTAAGTCTTTTCGTAAAGAAAATTGACAACCAGTGGGATATGATGCCTGTTTTGACACAATCAGTTCTAAAACTAAACCCACCGATCTTCCTCGCCGATGGCGCTCGAACCCACGGTGAAGGTTTTCAGCGTTCTCGCCGTCCTACTGTTTTTCGAGATCTCGAAGGTTCGGACAATGATGAAAGATCTGCCCGCCCACCAATTCTGCTGATAGCAGTGTGCAAAGGCGTGCACTTTCTAAACAGGAGAGGAACTACATTTCTTGCCCCCTATTCCAATAAACGTTTTTATTTACATACAACATATTTTACTAATAAATGAATAAATCATACAATAATGAAATTATATCTTTAATAATTCATAAATACGTTTGATTTTGTTGAACCATTAACGGGTTGGCACATGACTTGTAGAGCTCTTTCCCAAATGCTGAATAACCATTCCCCAGGTAAAAGAGGAAAGTCAGTGATTGAACATATTTGAGGTAATGTTTTATTATGTGAGGCTAAAGGGTCCCTTTGAAAAATTTTCAGGTGGGCCACTGTCCCTGCGCACGCCTACGGCGGTATGGACAGGAAGCGGAAGAAAGAATCGGGCAAGATCTGTGACCAGTTGTTCAAGGAAATGTTCCCACACCTACAATGAATTGATCGGACGAAAACTACGTATGAAAGCAGAAGACCTTCAGAACTCTTATTGAAACAGTGACCAACACATTTGGCTAGTACTATCGAAAATGCACTACCATCCGATCTCGAACCTGTTATCCTACCAGACTACACAGCTCGAGTAACGAACTCGCAACTACGTGCGATAACGCACGCGGTGATTATTCCATATTCAGTGATCTATTTAAAAGAAGACATCTCTTTGAAATCCTCTCTGTAGCAATTACCATGCAGAGGCGACTCAGATGTGTGGAGTTTCGAACACGCGCAGCCATTACATGGTGAGCACGCGGCCGCCACCGCCTCCGCCGCTGTGCGGCCGGGGGCTGTTAGCAATCCGCGAGCTGTTTTTCAATGAATATCCTATGAGCCTTCAGCAGTGGACACACAAAGCCTGCGTTTACAGGGAATTGTTTCGACGTGATCGCGCGGCATGTTGTCCGTCCGTTACAAGCTTCATCGAACGTTTAGATAGAAATACAGAGGCATGTAACTGTTTTCTTTCGGCCTTGTTGCTTCTATGTTTTTTGGAGAACTGGTTTAAATGCGAATAAACACTCACGTAATTTCGACAAATATGAGAGAAGTTATTGGCTTTGATGAGTAATTTTTATCGAAAAATGGAGTTCTCTGTTAAAAGCATAAAAAAATGTACGGGATTAAACTGCAGAACAAGATACTTTTCCTTCTTTATCCTACGTTTTCCTCGATAAAATCGGATTCGGAGAAATGTTCAATTGCGTAACTTAACGTTAAAAAAGCGTTCTTCAGCAACGATTAAAAATTTGTAACAGCTTGTTGGTACGTCCTACGGAGTAGATGACGTGTTATTTCGTTTCGCGTATACAGTGCTTCCAAGAAGAAATGATAGGGAGGCGAGTTCCTGTTACCGGGAAGAGTTTAGTCTCTCATTTGAATAAAACGCATGGACATCTCAGCTGTACTTATACCTACTTTTCAGGAAGATGTATTATTGGCCGGAAATCCAGACATTAAATTCTAAATAATGGTAGATTTCGCACAACATCACAACATCCTCGTACATTTACGAAGCATATTAGACTCTCTGCCCTTATCCCGAAGAAACATACAGACGCCTGGAAATACATCAACCCAATTTGGATTGACCCAATTATTACTTTTTAAACATTTTGTTCGGTTGTGAAAATAAATGTAGCCCGTAATATGGGAGGGGGAGGGGCACACCTCCTTCTTGCTCCCTCACACTTGAATGTGAAGATCGAGACATTAGTATTAAAATAAGACAGGTATGGCACCACATCCTCGTGCATTCCGAAGCATATTTGACTTACTGCCTTTACTAACAAAAAAGATACAGACAACTGGATTGATTGGTGATATCGGGCGCGTCAACTACTAAGGTCATTATTCCCGTAAGTGTTGTGCATGTTTATATCGCAGGAGGTGGCGGCGATCATTTCCCACTGGATGCCGAGATCCGACGCTGACCCATCCGTCGGGTTGCGGGTTTTTCTCAACTAGGTATCTCCTAAGAGTGGGACAACGCCTCAAACGGGAGATACTCTACGCTCCCGACTGGTCTCCCCGCATTTGCGGTAGTGTCGTGCATGTAAGTGTGTGTATAAGTGAGGGGTGAGGGTAGGACAAGGGAGAGGAAGGAGAGATCGCCCGTGATGAGTGGCCCGTTTGTTAGGGTGCTGCTACGACATTCGCCTTGCATTCATCAGAACAGCCTTCTGCTAGAATTCTCTTCTAGACAGCCGGTGAATTCGATCTAGCTATCTATCTAGTGTCGAAAATCCTCGAACCGTCGGGACTCAAACCCTAGACCCTCCCTGTCACAGACACTGCAATGACATCAACTGATACCCTAAACCACGAAAATAATTGAAGCTCGTAAGGCAGATGGAGGACGAGGGGAGCTGCTCTTTCTTGCCCCCCTCCTCTTAAGTTACACCTTCGCGTATAAGGACGGGCAGGTAAAGCCACCGCCGCCGTGCAGGAGAAAGCGTCGGAGGTGCTCCAAGGGCGCGGGTCGAGGGGTTTGTGCTGGGAGTCGGTGGGCGACAAAGCCCCCGCGGCCCGGCGGGCGCGGCTTTCACCGCTCGGCGCGCGCGGGGGCGGTCGGCGGAGGCGATGCAGCGTGCACCGGCGCGACAGCGCTACGGCACTGGATTCCAGCGCGCCACGAAAGGCTCTCCGCGCCGAGACGAGTCAGGAGCCTCCTGTTCAAAAGTGCGGTTATGTTGGTAGCAACCAGATCATTGGAGATCAAATGAGAACAACACTTCCAGCATCAGTTATGTGGTGAAAACGTAATCGCGGATTTTATTTTGAGCATCGATGTTTGGAAACATTGATGCTTTGTTGCCGATGTAGCATCCCTACTGGATTCTAAACAATTGGGAGAAGTGCGACCCCTCGCGTAGTCATCAGACAGTTCCTCTACAACAGCTGATATCGGGGTTCAATTTCCAGACGAACCACGGGGAATGTTTTTACGTGGCAGATTTCTCGGAAGATTTTCTCGTGGTTTTCCCGTTTCTCCTACATGTTATTACGACATTGCTTCACCCATTCGTGTGGCTTCATTATCACCTTCCCATAAAGATTATTCAACCATTTCCAAGTATGACCATTAGGTTCGCCACTCCTCTAATAAACGTTCCCATTAGAAAACGAAACTCTACATCACACAGGAAAATATTCTATAACCCGAAAGTACTGAACGTCTAGTGTCGATACCCGTACATCTGTTGGCATCGATACATGGCATCGATAAACTTCCCCTCAATCTCTGTCTTTCAACTATTTTTGGTTGGATATGGCACTACTTTGTTTGTTGACTAGAACAGAAAATCGTCTCAACCAATGCTTACAACCTCGAAGCTTAAAAGTGATTTTTTTCTGTTACTTTTTTTTTTCTCCTAGGGCTTTGTATCCAGCCGACAGCCGGTTGCCCCTTACGTCCCGAAGGGACGGCATATTCGACCATACACTAGACAAACACTTGCGGGCTCCTCTGATCTGGGGTCAGCAGAGGCCCTCCGCGACAACACACACACAAAGTCAGGGACAAACAGCCATGCCCAAGGGACTCGAACCCGCGACCCTTCGGACCGAAGCGCTGAGTCGGTACGCTCTCTTAGCCACCTCGGACATCCAGGATCAAGCTTTTTCGTTACTAATTTCGACCACCTGCAAAGTCTACGATCGTGTAAGAGTTTTTGTTTGTTCCAAGTACTTTACGATCATTGCAAATATTCAGCGACAGCAATGGTTGAAAGCAAAAACCGCGTAACCGAAGCACGGGCATGCGCAGTGGCGTTGAGAAGCACCGCTGTTCGCGCGGCTTGAGGAACGAAGCAATGCCGTGTCAGCCGGCGTCTGGTCTCGAGCCAGCGACCACGCACCGGCTGCCCACCGGCGGCTCACCTCTCACCTCGCAGCGCCGTCGTCCCGCGGCCGCCCGCCCCTCGCAAGAACAATCGGCACACAGGCGAGAAAGCAATTGCCATTCATCTTCCTTACTGAGCAAACACGTGCCAGTTCTGGCACGACGCTCGACATTCAGTTCGAGGAAATGGTCACAGTCCGCAGACATTATTTAGAATAATTCAAAATCGTGGGTGGGCTTCTCGTCTTGAATTGTGGTGGGCTTCTGCTATCCTTGATAGTACCACTACTGCGAACAAAATTGGTTTAATTAATTATTTTTTTCGTGTTTCCGGTAACGTCAACGGCTATAGTCAAATAAGTCAAATGCATGTTTTTATCGCGGGAAGTGCGGGTGAACTCTCGCTTTTTGGCGAGATTTGGCCCCGAAATACACGTCTGCGTGCGGGTTTTCCCATCCAGGTATCTTCTATCACTAGGGCACCGCCCACCTTCGTAGAAGCTCAAACACCCGACTGATCTCCCGACATGTGCAGTACTACATGTAAGTGTAAATGAATGTAAGTGAAGGGTGAGGATAGAACAGGAAAATGAAAAAGATATGATGCGTGAACTATTCGTTAGAGTCCTGCTCCGATATTCGCCTATTACAATATCACACCCCACTCACTTACAGTCTGACATGGCTGGCATTCAAGAAGTCCTAAGGCAAATTTAAATCATCCTATATTACTACGTAAAGACAGGAGCCAGTGACTTCGATGCCTGATAGACGGGAAAACTAAGTACACCATACATTTTCATGAAACACCACACATACTCATTCATATGGCAATTATTACACAGTTACTGTACGAGGAATGAAAAGCGAAATCGACAGTAACAGTTCAGTACCATCTGATCATTCAAATTAAGTCATATTGAAGTACGTAAAGCACACACGCGCTAGACAGCTTCCATTCCAGATTATCTAAAAGTATATCATACGGGCGGGTGATTCTTAAACAGAACCTAATGAATACCATTTGTCATTCATTTATACAAATCAGCTCGTTTCCTTCCTGTCCAGGTGCAATACGAAGTCAGCCAACCTTGACGGAGGCGGCACTCACGGTTCCCTCGGGAGCAATGCGGTTCTAGACAATTTTGGGGCCGGGGAAAGCAGAAACGTAGCCTCACCGAAAAAAATTAAAAATGTGAAAGTTGTATCAAGAAACTATATGAATCATTTATTTCAACAAAAACAAAAATTACGTTTAAGCCCCAAAAATTGGAAAATATATTTTAAATAATAGTTTTAGGTAAAAGTATTAAGTGATCAAATAATACAATTTTCCACGGTGAGCTTAAAACGCTAAAAATATGAATTGTGAAGTTAATGTTTAATGAAATCACTTGTTAAATACATGAAATAATAAATATGAATTTCAGAACTATTATTTTAATGTTAGCGCCATTTGATTCATATCGAAGAGTCCTACCTTGTATACTTCGATTTTTTGTAGTGGCGATGGCATTAGGTCATTGTTACACCTCCATGAACGTCTCAACCGGGCCTCGTGGCCTCAGAAACGTGCTGCTTACCACTGTTAAAATATTCATTTTATAAGGGAGAAGGTAACAATGACCTAATGTCATCGGTCACTACACAAAATTCGAAGTCATGACTATAATTAACTATTTGAGGGGAAACAAACAAATATTTGAAAATTTATGAAATATCAGACTACTATCGCGACTTATAAATTACAAATTACGATTTTCTCGAGTTCTAATTTCTTTTTACTATTTTTTTCTCATCAGTCCCATCATCGGGCCTCTTGACTTGTGGGGCCCGGGCGATCGCCCGTCTCCCATGCCTAGCGCCGGCACTGCCGGGAGGAGTCTCGGTGAAGGAGCCGCCCGGCGGAAGGGCGGGCGCTGGGCGAGGGCGATGGCACGGGCGGAGGAGCTAAGACGACTTTCACCGCCCGCAGCGTCCGGGGCGACGGAACCTGTCGTGCATCATCTGATATCACTGCACTGCCTCTAACCGGGAGGTCCTAGGGTTCCAGTCCTGTCGCTAGCAGGATTTTCGAAACTAGTTAGATAGCTAAGTCGAATTTAGCTGCTGGAGAAGAAGGAGAAGTGGAGAAGAAGTCTAGTGGTCAGGATGCTCTGATCGGTAGTTTTCCGTGGTTTCTCCGATCAACACCAGGCGAATACCGGGGTGGTTCCCTAACAAACGGGTTATGGACCGTGCGCCATCTTTCCTTCCTCTCCCTTGTCCTATCTTACACACACTTACATGTACTACATGAAATACATTACCACACATTGGGAGGGTTAGAGCTCCCAGATGAGGTGAGTCCCCGCTGGTAGAAGGTCCCTGAATCACCTGTTATTAATCTGAGGAAACACGAAAAACGACCGATCAGAGCAGCCGGCCAGTCAAATACTTCTGAAGACAGGTTGAACGACCCAGTTGTGCAGCTAGTGGAGAAAATCCGCAGCCGAAATTCAGTAGTTATCACTAATCCTTGGAATGAGTTCTTGAAACGAGCTAGAAGGATTTGCCCATTACTGTGCTTTAGACAGGTATACATACGTGTAGTTGTTAAAGATGTCAACGTAACACTCCACCAGTTTGATTGGTTACGAGATGCAGAGAGGTTGTTTACGTCGTAAGAATTATTGATCATAGCAACGAACGGTTTGAATGATATGTTACCAAGAGAATATAATTCATTTGTCTTCAATGTTATTTTATTTTACTGTATGTTAGTTCGTAGTCTTACGAGCCACATATACAGAGAATTACATTTACAAATAACATCCTCTCGAAGTGGTATATCCACTCGTGATATTTTCCCTTTCTTCTTTATTGAAAAAGACATAAAATTCTACGAAAATGTTTGACCACAATTTTTTTTATTTATGTATGTATTTGGCATTACTGGGTCGGTAGTCCGACTTCGCCGGCCAGCTACCGGTGTCCCCCATGTCTGGGCCTACTTCAATTCCCATGCTTAGGGGTAAGAGCGACATGAGGCGAACATGACGTATTCTCTTCATCAGAACTAGCAAGAACCGCCTGCTTGAGCTTTTCTTCGTCACACAGCTACAAAAACTGTGACGATTTTAAAAGAAAGCTACAACTCTATTTTTGCCTCGACCGAGACCAAAGCACAGGAAGCTAGTACGCTGCACATGAGTCATCCCAGAGGCTATTATTAGTCATATAATAAAGATCTAATGTAACGCAACAAACACTGGTAAGTTTCATCGGTGGAATACATATTAACTAGTCAACGTATTGCCAAGAGCAATTCAAACATTTAGAAAGTGATAAATGCACTGCTTTTAAAGAAGAACATCTGAAAAGCGTGGCTGGGCGTGGAACATTTTCCATTGGAAAGTCGCTCGCCACCCACAGCGCGTGGCTCCTACGCGCGCGCACATGTCGGCGGATTAGTCGTGAACTGCGGCCGCGTCGCGAGCACCGCTCCGGACAGATGTCTCGGTGTAGTTTCCGCCTCGTAAACCCGAGCGCGGCCATCTCCAGCTCTTATCTCGCGCCGCGCCACAGGGACACGCGCGCCCAACAGAACAACTCGCCGCCAGACGGAGACGGGCCGGTTTCCCGTCCCGCCCAGCCCCGCCCCGCCCCGCCGTCCCACATCGTCCTGCCCATCCCAACTCGTCCCAATCCGTAACGCCCGCCCCGCCCGGCCCCGCCCCGCCCCGTCCCGTCCCGCCCTGCTAGCCTGTCCGTCCCGCCCCGTCCCACGTTACCGTCCCTGTCCGCCCCATCCTGCCTGCCCAACCTCGTCCCACCCCGTCCTCCATCCTGTTTTCCCCTCTACCCGTCCCCTCTCCACCCATCCCGTCCTTCCCGTCCCAACTCATCCTGCCCTTCCCGCCACTTCCTGTCTGGCCCCCTCTGCCCGTCCCACCTCGCCCCCCCCCCGTTTTCTCATTCTCGCCGCATTTTGCCCTGCCTGCCCGTCCCGCCCCTTACTGCCAGCCACGTTCCTCTCCGGGCAAGCAAACGCCATCCCGTCGATCCCCACCAAACGCAGCTCCGCCGCACCCATTCCCGTCTCGTCCAACCTAACGATTCATTCCCACGCCGTTTATAGTTCTTGCCTCTGCAACGCTTTCGTACATATCTTAAAACACACCAGCGTAGATACAGTCAACGTAGTCAAATCCACTGTCATCAGTCACAGTGGATTCCATACAGAAGCCCAGACAGGATGAAGCACATTTAACGAAAAATGTAGTTTCTTTGTTTCCAATTTAAGCGCTTCATACTGGGCCATAGAAAATTGATTATATGTGATTATTAAAAACACCCATTGATTAGTTGTAACTTAGAAATAAATGCTACAAAAAACGCATCCATAGCGTCCAGAATAAACTACTTACTGTAATCAGGAAGATATTTGATACTTGCGATTACATAGAAAATTCATTAAACTATTACTTACTACTCTCGCTTCTAACACTATTAATGACTCAACCTCAATTTCATTGAGGGAAGTTACAAATCGAAGATGGTTACTCAACAAACTTGGGTGCCAACCATGGCATCGGCGCCTTCTCCCCCATCGGCTCCCAGCTTCTCCACCTGCCGCCGCCTCCGCCGCCTGCTGCTGCTGCCGCTACAGAGAGTTGTGACCGCCAGCGCCGATGCTGGAGATAAGCGGGAGTGGTGGGCCGTAGACGCGACGCAGCTCCGAGTCTCCGTCTCGCTCCGCGAAGAGAAATGTTGCCGTACTCGATTCCATACGATGCTGAATATCGATACCAACAGGACAAGAGGCCAAGTCGATACGACAATATTATCGATTTCAAATATCGATGATCATAATAATTTCGATATTTTTCTTAAAATGCATGGTTCAGAATAAATTCGTATATTTTGAATTAAGTTAACATTCTTAAATTTCACAATTGCTTTATATTATCAACCATTTTACATTTTCTGTTTTAAAACTACCGGTCGTACTACATACGAGTATAATCCATCATGCTTTCAAATACAATGATGCAATACATGCTATCAAATAAAATGATGTCTAAAACCGACACGACTCTTTTATTTCGAAGAAAAAAGAGTACTGACACAAAGTATGAAGTGTGAAAAATATGGCACAGTTGGCACTGTACTTGGTAGAAATGCACGACAGGCACAACTTCTCAAAGATTTAAGAGGAAGAAAAGAGATGACTTGCCGATGATTGTACAGGCGCAATTCATGTGTACGAGAATTGAACTAGTATTTTAAATTTGAAACACACTACTAATATATATATATATATATATATATATATATATATATATATATATATATATATATATATATGTATATGTATATATGCGCATGCGTTTTTATATTTAATTTTCTTTTTTTCTTTTATTGTGTTTGTCTCCTCCTTTTTGTACTCAGGTATTCAGGTCCTCTGTGCAGGCAAATCCATTGGCTCTGTAGGTCCTTTTTTACTACTGTTATTTAACTATGTAAAAAAGTAATACTGAATAAATATTATTATTATTATTATTATTATTATTATTATTATTATTAATTTAAGAATATTAATAGTTCTAATTACATATTCTGATTTCTATACAAATAAATTAAGTTAATCGTCAAACACAATTACACCGCGAGATGTCTGGCATAGAATAAATCAAACAACCGCCTGAAGTCACGACGTGGAAACTTCTGGATTTCAACGCCAGGTTGTGAAAAAGCCTTTCACCTCGCTTGTTACGATTGCTGTGGGCAACGCGTGGCTTCACTTTGTTGTACGACGCCTGCTGGTAGCCGCTATCGATTTCGCCTAATTGCCTGTTGCAACTGCCTCCAGCCGTCAAAACAGCACCCAGCACGGCCCGCCTCTCTCGTAGTGAGAAAATCCACACCCGTTTTCGTGACATCATTAGCGCTGAATAACTCGACCAGTCAGATCAATCGCAGCTGGCTTTAGGCGTAGAAATCTGATCTGGCTACCCGCAACTCACCGCTGGACCAAATTTCAGTGAGCACCTTGGAATCGGCCCGTTAAAACTAGTGCTAAGATTATTTTACTACGAATTTGTCACCACAATGGCAAAGCAATTCTGAAATTGAGAAAACGAGATGATACATTAGAAGGAGAAGGAATAGGGGAAGGGATACGCTAGAGAATTTTAACACGCATAAGACAATATTATCTTTTTTACTTACACGTTCGTTACCATATTTATTATGCTTCACAATATTTATGTTTTGCTTTACACCAGAAGTGCCATATGATCCGAAGAGGAAATGATACCGATGTGATTAATAACGATGAAAGAAATCTTAAGGCACAGAAAACGCGACAAACCCCGAAAAAATCAACAGTGGACTGTTCTGTTCAATTAACGAGGCAAATTGAATCAATTAACGAAGTGAAATTCGGTTCGCAGAAGTATCTGTGCGCTCGCTGGTAGGGTCCGTCCTTTCTAAGTCAACCAAACTACACTTCGGCAGTTTCATTTCTCAGCAACACTGGCAGAGGTGATCTTGGTTTTGCAAGACAGTAATGGTAATGGTAGTGGAGATACTAATTTTGATATTGGAGATGGCAAAGGTAACGTTGCTACGATTCTGATGATGATTGAACTGTTATCGGGATTGGTGGCGGAAGCGTGGAAGTAGCCCTTGACGAAGTATTCGACGAAGAGATCTACGTGGATTCGGGCGAGCGGGTGGAGGAGGAACAAGGGCGTGAACGAGCAGGTGGATGTGGAGGCGACCGCGCCGGCCCGTCGCGTCGGCGCCGGCAACAACCCACACGCGGAGGCGCGTCGCGGCCACGAAATCGCCGCCGCAATCGCATCGATTTGTCTCGGATAAGCGGAGTCGAAAATCGAGGGCAGGCCCGGTTCTCGTTAGGCGCCGCGCCGCCGCCCCGCGGGCGAGTGCGCGCGTGGGCGCCGGAGCGCGAGAGGCGGGGAGGAGCTGAGCAAGGTGAAGCGCGGCGGGGAGAAGGGGCTGGGCGGAGCGAGGCGAGGCGGAAGCGGGGGTGGGTGGAGGCAGGGCGAAGCGAGGAGGGGCGGACCGAAAGGGGAAGGGACGGGGCGAGATGGGTTAAGGCGTGGCGAGGCGAGGCGGGACGAGGCAAGGGCAAGGTGGGGTGAGGCGGGGCGAGGTGGGGCAGGGCGGGAAGAGGCAGGGGTGAAGCGGGGAAACGCAGGGCGAGGAGGGGCGAGGCGAGCCGACAGGAAGGAGCGGGGAGAGGCATTAGGAAGGGGGGCGGCGGAGCCAGGGTTAAGCGAGGCGGGGTAGAAAGAGGCAGGGCCAAGCGGGGAGGGGCGGAGCGAAAGGGTGAAGGACGGGGCGAGGGGGGTCAAGGCGGGGCGAAGCGGTGCGACGAGGGACAGGCATGGCAGGCGGGCAGGAGGGACGCGAAGCGGGCGGGGCGAGGCGAGGGCGGGCGGGCGCGTGCGGGACGAGGCGGGGCGAGGCGGGGCGAGGCCCGGGAGCGGCCGGAGGCGGGCAGGGCGAGGCTGGCAGGGGCGAGGCAGGGCGAGGCAGAGCGAGGAGCAGGACAGGCGGGGCAGGAGCGAGGCGAGGCGGGGCGAGGCGGGGGGCCAGGGTGGGGGCAAAAAGGCAGAGTGAGACGGGTCGAAGCCGAGCGAGGCGTAGCGAGGCGTGGCACGGCGGGACGAGACAGTGCGAGGCAGAGGCGAGGCGGAGAGGCGCAGGGCGAGGAGGGGCGAGGCGAGCCACGAGGAGGGGCGGGGAGCGGCGGGGCGAGGCAAGTCGGGACACGCAAGGCGAGGCGGAGCCAGGTGGGACAAGACAGAGTGCGGTGGAGCAAGGTGGGACGAGGCAGGATGAGGCGAGCAGACGTGGGGCAAGGTGAGGCGGGAGCCGAGGTAGTGCAATGCGATGCGAAGCGGTGCGGTGTGGGGAGAAGCGTGCTGAGGCAGAGTGAGGACTGTGAGGCGGACTGGGGCGGGGCGAAGGGGAAAGACAAGAGGCTGGCAAGGGCAGGGAGAAGCAAGGCAGAAGGAGGCGGGGCGGAGCAAGACGAGTCCGAAAGAAACGTGGAGCGAGGCGGACTGAGGACGTACAACAAAGCAAGACGAGCCGCCCAGGCGGAAGATGGCGAGGCGGGGAGAGAGAGGAGGGAGCAAAGGGGAACAAGGAGGGGCGAAGAGGGGCAGAGAGAGCCAGAACAGGGTGAAGTGATGTGATGCGAGGCGAGGCGATACAGAGTTTCCAAGCGGGAGGGAGCGAGATGGAACAAGGCAGGGCAGAGCAGGGTGATCTAGAGATCAAGCGGGTGGTGGCGAGATAGGTAGAGAGGGAGGGGGCGATGCAGTACGAGTCGGTGTCAGGCGGAGTGGGGGTGAAGCGAGGCGGAGCGGTGCAAAGCGGGGCGGAGCGGGCCGAAGCAGGGCAACGGGGGCGGGGCCAAGCGGCGTACCAAGCAGATGGTGGCGGGGCAGGGAGAAGAGGCGAAGCGGAGCGGGGCGGGGCGAGGACAGGTGGGACGGAGGCAGAGCGAGGCGATGCGGGGCCGAGGCGTAGCAAGAGCGAAGCGGGGAGGAGCGAAACGGGGCCTACCGAAAAGGTGGAGGCGGGGCAGGGTGAGAGAGCGGGGCGGAGAAGGGAGGGGAGGGGCGGGGCTCGGAACGCGCCATCGCTCGTTTCCAAGCGGCGCGCCGCGGGCTGCGCGAGAGCAAACAGTCATTAGGGGCGGTGGGCGGGCGAGTGGGCGAGTGGGCGAGCGGGCGAGCGCGCGGGCGTAGGGCGTGGGAATGCGCGTGCCGATGTCATGGCGCGCCTCCGCACGGATTGGTCAACTCACAAATTACTTCCGCTTGTGGAAAGGTCGCATGACAGCAGTGGACTCTTTCACTTTTTGGATCAGGATAAGGAATCTTGCGATATTTGAAACATCGACACGCGTTAAACATTCTTACGTATATATTAAGTACGAATAATCCCTTCCTATCCTATGTCTGGCATTAAATAATGTGGTCCCTTTCTAGAGAAGATTTATTACACAAGTGATTTCCATTCTCTTTGCGAAAGATCGTAATGGATTGGCAGTTCAATGTCAATACGGTTTAAGACAGTATTTCTTTTCATTCCACAAACCTTCACGTTTTGAAAAACTGCTCACACTCGAACTTTCGTGTTACGTGAGAGCTACATTATATTCCAGTAGAATTATCAGTTGCAATACATGTAATTTCTTCCCAACTGTGGCGGCAAAGTGTGGTGCTAACGGTACTTTCCCATGATGCAAAATCATGTCGGACAGTTCTAATCGAACATACGTGAATCAAGAGAATGTGAAGTTATGGCAATAGTAGTAGTAACACATATCGTTTCACAGTTCGTAACTACTTCTGCCATTATCGCAAACCTAGAACAAAAACGTAATGCAAAACGCTTTTAAGAATTTAAACGACACATAACACGTCGTTCCCTCTAATATACTTCGAATTATTTATAATGACCCTTGACGTTTAACATGACAATTTATAATGACACTTTACGGTGTCATCCAATATGGGAGCATGAACGTCACCTAAGTGACGTCACTAATGACGTTCAAGCTCCCGATTGGATGACTAACGGAGCTGACTTACGTCAAGTACCACTGTAAATAAATCGAAGTATAGTTTTACGATATGCAGGGCATAAACTCTCTATTGACGACGGAGCGGAAATGCCTGAGCTGCTTGAGGCTCTGCGTGGCTGGCGCACTCGGCGGCTGTGGTGGCGGCGGCGGCCTTGGTCATGGCCGCCTGGCTGCTCGCCATACGCCGGAAGCGCAACCCAGCCCACGCCAAGTCATTCCCCCACGCCCACACTACTCCCCTGGCCCAAGTCCTTATCAGTGCGAATAAGAAAAATATGTAGTAGGAAACGGCAAAACATGTACGCAAATATGTAATAAAAATGATAAGAACATGTAACAAATCTGTAAAAAAGAACACAATATATGAATACGAAATTTATAAAAATAGCGGGCTCGACAATGCTTAGTTCTTGCAGTGTATTAATTATATACAATTCAAGTTCAAAATAAATCTATTCAATGAATATTAACTACGCGTTAACTACACTTTACGTATTAACTAACCTTTAACTATGTATTAACTTCACATTACTATGTTACACTACACTTTAAACCTCAAATATTCGAATAATGTTGTGCACTGCCCAGTATTTGTTCAGTCTTCCTACTTCTAGATTGTAACTTCCATGTTATTCGATATTCTGAGTGAAAACAAGGCGTGTAGTTCAAAAAGATATCCTTAGATCGCAGTTCAGCCCATCTCGTCGATTAACTTTTGCAAATACGACGCTCCCACATGTTCGATTTAATTCCAATCACTCTTTAAATACACACAGATACTACGATACTCGTAGAATGAACGAAGGGTGAAAATTTCAGCGAAATCGGTCCAGTAGTTTTTGGGTCTACATGCGACAGACATACGCGCATTCCATTTTATTTACATACAAATTTAAAATCAAGCAAAATAAATTTATCCTCTTGAAATTTCATAAAAAAAGTATTTACTAAATCATTTAGAAAACAAATATTGCTTGGCTTACTGAATAAATATTTTATTTAAGAGAAAAAAATTTTAAAATTCATTAAATATTTTTTGCGAAATACATTTTTTAAAAATAATATATTGAGTTGTCAAAATATACGACAAATATGTAATATCGTCCAAAATAAGTAAAAATACGTAACGAAAAATTTGAATATTGTGTTAGGAATGCCATAATTGGCCAAGACCATAGTACTGAACACAGAAAGACAAAAGAATGTAATTACATAAGAATTCGGTCCCTACTCATCGGAGATCGGGTGCGAAAAGTCGGCATCTACATTTCCCTGGATTCTACGAACCCCCTTTCACGAATGTCGGAAACAGTGGACAGAATTTGAAGCATGTTGATAAATGTAAAATTCTGCAATGAAAATAATGATAGTAATGAAGTGCACGAACGGAACCAGTGCGTTAATTCTGTACTTCGTCAATCATTATTTCATAAGTGAAAATAGCATTTTCCTGGAAACAAACAACAAACGGCCAAGCCCTGATTAGAGCGTTGCACAAGCCCGGTTGTGTCAGGGGGTAAACATTCTAACATTGATAAGCGTTTATTAAGAGACACTTAGATTCACGAGATTAAATTGCGCGGAATGCCAATCTAATTTACATAGATTTCGAAATTCTATACGTTTCTGACCACCAGTGGCACAGATCGGAGGTCCCAATAATGCTACACCTCCAAAAAGTTTTAAAAATTTAAAAACGATCTCATTTTGTAGATTGCGGTTTACGAAACCATTCAAGGCCCCTCTACAGGAACCAAATAATTATAATAACTAGAACGCACCGTTTTTCTATTATCAATGGTGAATATCAAGGATCAGCAGAACCTACCTAGCGGATTCCTACTGTGTGCCCACAGATTTTTTTACAGCACATTCCACAAAGTTCTATTTTCTTCTTAAATCGATTCCATATACCCTTGAGTTAGTAATTCCCAATTTAGCAGTGACACCTTTACGGGCTTTTGTTTCAATGTCGTCTTATAAATTCAACATAACCTTACCTTAACAACTTTTCTTTAGAGTAGAATGTATACAGTGTAGTAATATTTCACTCTAAGACTGAATAATGCGATTTATTAAAAGTGGTGGAATGTATTCATTTATCTGTCTTTCGTTAATAGTGGATTCTCGTAACGTTAAACGTCGGTATCGATACCTAAGGACACTGCATTACAGCGATTTTCCCGCTTTCAGTTCGCAGAATCGCGGGATGAGTGAACTGTCATTACCATTTGAACTTGATAAACTCATTCACGTAATCAGCAATGGATTGCGCTGCAAACGTAGAAAACAGCTTCCCGCACATACTTCAATTTAAGTAATATCCCCTTTTAGCGCATACAAGGTGTGATTATTACGATGTTGACTGCTCTAACTCATGGTCAAGAATAAACTCGTAGCAGACCGGTGCACTACTATGTTATTTACTTTATGTTCACTAGATATTCAACTCTCAACTTCGTTGGCTCAAAAATCATCAATTTTGGTTGTTTCTCCTTAAGCACTCGTAGTTCATTTTCTGCGTTCAGCATAAACGTTTATTTGGCTCATTAACCCTTGTTTGTATTTAAATTTTTTTTAATAGCTCGACTTACAGGTCCTACATAGTTGAGAAAATATAGAGATAACTTGTGGAAAAAAATACCAAGTTGATTTCGAGTGTCTTACTCGGTGTTGCATGATCGTGCTTGATTTGTTTTATAGAAAAAATACTTTTGTAGCAATGTTAAAGTCTCGAAAGAGCGTTTAGACGGCACAGGTGAGGTGAAATATTGGGAAGATTAGAAATGCGAAAAAATCGGTTTTAAAATATCTTTGGAGAATCGACATTTAATTCTAAAGGGGATATTAACTTGTTTGGCCGTGCTAAAAAGCAGCACTTGGACACGAGGGTGAAAGAGAGTAGTATTTTGAGAGCAGGCTTACTAAGTAATATGTAAATAAAAGAGATTTGATGTTCACGATGTGTTCGACTCTTTGGGATGAACCAGGGTTCGTTAACAAATCTACGAAGTCATTCGCTTTGAAAGTCTTTGACTGTGTGAATGTGTTGATTATAACTCGCTGCGAGAAAAACCAAGGGGTTGCGTTTTGCGCCTAGTGCTGCGTGAACTGAAGTAGTAAGCGAAATGACTCGCTGCGAGTAAACCGGTACTCGTTGAGCCGGGTACAAGTGGCTCGCCACACGCCACTTCACCGCCGGCGTGTACATTCAGTCTGTCGTAAAAGAGAAAATTGCGTCTACAAGTTCTCAATTTGCTATAATTAAGACTATTACGGAAATAAAGGTTACCATAGTTATTGGGTATTCTGTTCCTCAACAGGTTTCATTAGTCTCCGTTTTTTGGATCCTCTTTTTTTGTTCAGCTTACCATATCCTACGACTTTCTTAAAGGTGGCCATACACGATCGAGGGAGACTTGCGGCTCTCGTTTGATTGTTTCTATCCTTCTCGAAACCTACATATCAAAAGATTTCAGCCTGATTTCATCACTTTTATCATTATCTACATCACTGCTTCATGCAGGAGCACACTCCAAACAAAGCATTCTAGCCTCATTTCAAAACCATATCCTTTCTAGAGTATAACTTCCTCTTCTTTATAAACGCCACTTTTGCCATTATAGTTCTCTTTATCTCCTTAACACATTTCTACTGGTTTCGTAGCGCGATTCATTCGACTTAAAATAGTTCTACTTTTTCCATTGACAATACAACCGCACTAATATATATATATATATATATATATATATATATATATATATATATATATATATTCAGAGACGTAAATGGGTCTGGATGAAAATGAAAGTGAAAGCTAAATCTTGTGGACGAAAACAGCAAACAGTGCGATACATTTCAATTGAAGTTTACAAGGAAATTGTTAATTCCCAAGGATAGTGCTACACGACGCACCTTAGGTGAACAAGTGCAAAGGAATGTTCAGATCAAAGTGACTAGTCAAGGAATACACGCCCCAGAGAAAACAATGCAGGATGATAAAACGTGCGTTGTCAAGGCTGATTTAGAATCAGCGAAACTGCATTTCTAGTAGGCAAAACATAATTGGCATTCTGCTCCTCGCACCAAGAAAGTTACCTCCGGAATCTACTACTCTTGATTGAGACAGAGTTACGTAATACTCATGAGTCTTACCTCCAACTTGCTTAGTAAGCTGAGACGTACATTTACTGCTTATGTGCGTGACATGGACTCATGTCAATGTCACAGATCATGCCAACACGTAGGAACAATCTTGTGAGGAATAATAATGATACATTGAAATGTCAATGCCGCATAATCAACAACAGTAGGTGTCCTCTAGAAATCATATCCTTCTTTATTGTACTAGTGAGTTCATCCGGTAATTGAACGTCTTATAATGCACCACCGACTATCACCAGTCAGGAAAATGTTCCCAAATCACCGCGCATAATGCATGTACACAATAATTCATGAAGTTAAATTTTTAATTTTTTAACTCCGAGTTGTAAAAGATCTAGTTACCAAGGATCGCCGCGGTCCTTGGACTGTTGTTATTAAGAAACTGCTCCGACTTCGACCAGGAAAGGGTTGGAGAAAATGAAGGAAACAGCCGATCATAGATGTCAGCCTGCAGTAGTGTTCTATCCCGAGTAATGATATCATCCGCCATTGCTACTGATCTGGTAAAGAAAAGTCTCTATTTAAACCCGAACCTAGAATCTATAACTAGAATAAAGAATTCTGTAGAAGCTGCTCTCACCTCTATACGATTTAAATGACGAAGACAACATATTGTAATATTGATCAAAAACTTTTAACCAATTTCATGTCTTTGTCCCTGAAGATGATGACAGAACTGTCGTCGAAGTGGACAAACTTATTGTAGACTATAGTGATATGTTTCATGTAACTTGTTTTAAATGCTTTGACAATTTATAATTTATAAATAAACTTTAGAAAAATTGGATGTATTATTATTATTATTATTATTATTATTATTATAAAATTTATTCGACAGTTAATCATAAACATTTAAATAACGTAGAATCTTCCCAAGCACGAAGTTTGAGTTGCCACCTCACAATCACACTCAGAAGTTCAATGTTGTTTTCAACATTGCTCGACAGAATCCGGGAGGTGTTCGAGGTACAAAATAAGTTGTTTACGAAGAGCACACGACCTTCGGATGACCACATGTTGGGACCAATGGGGGGGGGGAAGTCAGGAGATGCGCGCGGCGTATAGGGCACGTGCGCACAGCCCACGCGGAATACGAAGCAACGATAGTTTTAAAATCTCAGTAGGTGACTGAGAAAATTGTAGTTCGAAAGGAGTATCATTCGTTGACATTGATACAGACTATTCAGAGACAAGATTAGGAGTTTTAAAAGCTATGGGTATGTGAAAACGAATTCAGCTACTGAAATCGTTCTGGTGGAGTCGTGTACTTGCTCTCGGCTGCTCAGGCTGTAGGCACCTTAAGGTATGCTTCACCAACCCTTCCGAAAGATAGCCGAGATACAATTCAATTGACTGTCAATTGGAAATCAGCTACGCCGCATAAAAAGTAGTCTAGTTTCAAGCCTAACGTACAAAGAAGTAAATTGCGAACATCAGGGGCGTCTGATCTTCTAATTTTTAATAATAATTTTAACAAGGCAAAAATATAATTTCGACATTAGTATTGCAACTTTGTATTGAACTTAATGGGTACGGACGTGAAACGCTGATGTAGCAATGGTTTCACAGCAAGTCAAGAGTTCAAGCACATAAACCGGGAAAACGAATGGACAGGAAAACGGATACACTCGCATGCCGCCCCAATCAAGAAAGCTTTCGCCCAGAGTACACTATCCCTTCACTTCCATTCACTTATCGGCCCCAACAATCCTTATCTGCTTGGTCGAACAGAACTAACAGGAAGCAGAGACTGTCTCACCCGACTGTCGCATGCGACTACACCCTTGGGACTGCAACCCTGCGGCGCGACTCACCACTGCGCGCGTTGCCACGGCAACACCTTCCGTTTCCCGCGCGCTCGTCAGCTGTTTCAGCGCCACCAATCGATACGAGCTAGCGCGCGTTCGCGCAGTGTGGTTCGCAGATGAGCGTGGCGATAAAGCAAGCAAATATCTGATGGTCTGAAAAGGCTTCGTCCACGCCTCGCGAAATTGCTACGAAAACCTTTCCACGAGGGTGAAAGGAGATATCGTTTATCCATCAATCAAAACGATACGGCGTGCCGACATGGTTCATCAACGATAACCCTAGGAAATAACGGGTTGCTGCTCTAAAGCGACTCCGTAATGAACGCAGATGCGCGAAGCTGTTGTTTTTTTTGGTCGTCGTCGATTTAACGACTTTTTTTGTTCTCTTATATTCTCCACTCCCGAGATAACAGTTTTACGTTTCTCATCGCTCTTCCCAGCGTCCTCTCCGCTCCGTTTATCACCGGCGAAACGTTAACTCGTCGTCGATTGTTTCCTAAAACGCTACGTCGTACAACCTTTTACGTATTTCTACTACTCGTTTCCGCCGGCGGATTCCGTCGCATAATTCATCTTCTCGCGCGGAGAGGAGCCGATGTAAAATATGAAGACGGCGGCGCGCAGAACAAAAGTGAAACTCGGCCAGGTCCGTGGCACCGCGCCAGGAGGAGCTTGTTCCAGGGGGCTGTGGCGGTGAGAGGGCATTGATAGATGCGGGAAGCCGAGGGCGTCGGCTGGAGTGCTCGCGGACGCCAGTTGCAATGGCAATGGATCACCGGGATGCGGGAAGAAATAACTTTCCCACGACGACAGTTTCGAAACGAAATATACAAAGAACAAACCTCTTCACTTGGGATGGCAACGTTTTTCATAATACCCATGTATCGATATTCATATCTATTCAAAGGAAAAACCGGTTATGCGGCATAATCTGTATAAAATTTATCGTATATTTCAACATACCGTTTTTATACTCGAATGTTTCAAATAATGAAAGAAAAAAGGTAAAGAAGACATCTTTCTTGAAAATACAGAACAAAAAACAAATCCGACAGAAATATCAAGATTAAAAACCTACGTAAGCCGAGAATCGTTCGCAATAAAATGCATGGGTCTTCTGAGTTTAAAATATAATAGTGTCATTATCCTACTATGAATGTCATTAACTTCCTCTTCGGCAATTCTGTTAGGTTTATTGCAATATATCAAAATAAATTTTCAATACCAATATTCCTCAATGCTGGAAGGAAAATTCAGGTTTTAAAAATTGTAATATTGGCATGCGTGGCATACCCTTCATTGCGTTCTCGTAGGATACGAAACCAAGGAAATACATGTAACATCAAAAGGCGTACGTTCTATTACAAACCAGTTACCTCTTGAAATACTTTACGATTTATATGCAAACTTTCACTAACGTTTATACTGCTTAATCGCAGTATCAATAACTTTTAAACGGTAACGGTTACATACCATATATAGACCAACGTGTTGAATTTCCTTGGTATGAAAATTTTGCTCGGGCGTTCCATTGCACAACGTGGAGTCTCAAAGTAATAAAAAATAAAAAGAATAATGTACATAGAGCAAATTAGTCAGCAAATACAAAGAGGAAAAAAACGAGATCGCGCAGAATACTGATTAATGCTAAAATATGCCTCTGCCAATATGTCTCTAATGATCGAATAATAGATTCTTAGTTGTCGATAGGTGCAATCTGCCAACACCACTATGAAGTCGAGTGGTTTCCCTAAGAAAACGAGCACGGAGAGAAAGAGAGAGAAAGAGAAAGGGAAGAAAGAGAGAGAGAGAGAGAGAGAGAGAGAGAGAGAATGAGTGAGAAAGAGAGAGAAGAGAGCAAGAGTGAGAAAGAGAGAGGAAGAGAGAAAATGAGAGATAAAGAAGAACTAGACGAACAGAGATGATTGGCGAAAGAAGCGAAGAGGGGAAGGACCTAATTAACAAAGTGAATGGCAAACGAAAAATCATATGAGAAGTTTTATAAAACCATAAGGAATCCTAACAGAAGCTCGACAAGTCAGGAGGTGCCCAATGAAGCAGCTGAAGGCGAGCGACGTGTCCGGGGCGACGCAGTCGGCGAAGTTGAAGAAGCGGGCAAGAGCAGTTGCAGACGAAAGAGGATTCGCGTGCCACGCCCATGGAGGGGGCGTGGCTGAAGTGAAATGGAGCGAGCGGGGAGGCTGCGACCCGTATTAGGCGCGCTCATACGCGTCCCCAGAGCAGCTCGCTTGATACCAAAGTGGAGAGTGTGGATGGCGGGCGGAGGCGAAGATGGAAAACAAATTGGCCGATGAAATTTACCGGCCAATCATTTATATTTCATATGAATACGCACCGTTGAGTCAACCGTTTCTTCTGGTCAATATTAACAAGTTCCTTCAATTGAAATTACATTTTTCACAATCGTGTGCGTCGGATCGTTTGTTTCGAGACTTGTTATTCCATTATAAAGAGGGGCTTAGGTTTGCCATCTTGTGAGCAAAAGATGCACTACCCTTACGGGACTAGTGCTCTTAGCAGTTGACGCGCCTAGAATCATAAGTAATTAATCAATCAATCAATGACAAATCGGGCGTATCGGTCGCAAACGTCCGACATCGCTCGGCCAAAATCGGACCCACTTTGATAGCCGCTTTAGGCCTTGAGCATTTGTTCGAGCGAACAAGGATTTACTCTGATCGAACCCTTAACCCTTCGACTCCGTTTCTCCATTACTAACGTGATCTCTGTTTGGGGTAAGATTTGACCCCACACGCTTCGACCAATAGTTTACGTGTATTTCATGCACGGATGCTATTTGGAATTCTCAATTAAGAAAATTATGCTATTTATTTGCTTTATTAACTATATCGTGCTCAAAAAAGAATAATAGTATTTCTAGAAAATCATTCTAGCATATCCTAACTGTACATTTAATGTCCACTATACCAGCATGAGAATGTCTGATACATGGCTACTACCTCGTAATAGACAAATACGCCAGATTATCATTTAGAAACTACAGCATATTATAAAACGGAAATGAGACGTGTTTTTAGATTTTTTCTTATAATTTAGACGGCTAACGTGGAATCTATAAGGCAGCATTTCTGACCAAATCTGATAAAAATCAAATTACTTCAAACCAACAAAATTTAAAGAACTGAAAAATTTACAACACATGTAAAATTGCACATAAACTTCATATTTAGAAAGATAAGTTCATGTGAATAATTTTCAGAGTTGCAAAAAATTATTTGCGCCTGGGGTCAGAGAAGACTCCAACAGAGTATTAGGATTAAAAGTGGCATATACTGGAGAGTCAAGGACGCGAGAGTGCCCGTTCGCGGAAGAGCGCAGCGAAGCGGTGTGGGGCGGGGCGGGTAGGGGGTGGAGGGGGCGGGGGAGGGGAAACGCGGCTTAGCGCCGCGGGCGCCGACCACCAGGACCACCCGGACCACCCAGCCGGCAGCCCCTCGTTAGGACTCCCGCGCTTTTTGCTCCCAAACGCACCTCCAGCCCCGCGCATGCGCCTCGCCCACCTGCGGGCCCGGGAGACAAGTCCTTTTTTGACATTCAGCGCGGTGCACCGAATCATTAACGGCGCTCTTCATATTTGTATTCTGCTGTCTGGGCAGTCATCTGCTGCGAAGGCTGGTTAGGTCTTCAATGCCCCACCGAAGCCTGAGAAGGAATAATAGCGTGCACGCCCAAACTTTGGACTCCTTAAAACTAGTAAGTATATACATTTCAAATTTATTTGAAAATAAATTATTACTTTTGCAATTACAAAATAGGTGTATTATGTTTAACTTAGCCCCTCGGGTGGTTCATAGGTAGTGTATTAACTTTCCGTGGTGTGATCCTGCGTTCGATTCCCGGTCAGGGCAAAAATTGAGCAGTACCATTCCATTAGAATTGTCTCAGTTTCTGTAACTGACAGGAAAGCACTATAAGCCAAGTATCCTAGACACAGTAAAGGGAATACATCATGCTTGCCCTCGTCTCCCAAACTCCCTGGCGTGGATGCAGGGCTGAGGCCAGGGAATACTGCTAGTTGGCAAATGTCGGATTAATCCGACACTAAAATGCCAAATGCGTTCATAATTAACGTCTCTTATACTATAGTAATATCTTTATAATTGACAAAAGATAGACTAACAATCTATTAAATTTATTCAATTTAAAAGGTATTGAAAAGTTAATATTACAAAATTGTAAATAATAATAATAATAATAACAAAATTTATATTAAAAAACACTGGGGTCCGTATATGGAGGAAGTGACGTTGTTTGCCATCGCTTTCCCCACCTATCCAGAAAGTACCGGAAGCACCTAACGACCCCACGAGTAATACTTTTCACAACACGAAACCTTATTATTCAGCCCCAACCGTACAATCGGTAGATTTTCTATCACCCTACCCACAGAAGCTACAACGTTTCAGCGGACGCTACAAATTATGGCCCCACTCCCATGAACTCGAACTCTTGAGCATGGAGAAGAGTACACAAGCCGTTAAAGACATACAGGGGCGCGTATTCTAATTATTTGATTCACGATTCTTAGAATTACTTCTGATTATTTAATTACTTACTTCGCTTATTCCAATGATGTAGTAGATGAGTTGCCATGCAATTTCTAGACCGCAAGTGGACTTTTGGACCGCAACTGGAATTTTTTTGAAACACCATATTACGTTTGATTTCTACTACAATAATCACAACCGGAACAACCAATAATGAAGACATCAGTTCGAAGAGAAGAGATTCCAAGAATTTTCACACAATAGTTTACACTATTATGCCATTAACAGAATCTGATGAATACATCTGCAGTCTGAATGAGAAATGCAACAACCGACCACAAGAATTCTCCACTGGCGTTTGAAACCGACTCAGTTACGTAGCTACTGTCGAAAACCCTCCACTGAAAATCTGCCTAAACGCAGCTCCTCTGAAGGCAACCGGCGCGCTCAAACCGCGCACTCAAACGATCGAGGCGTATCGCCGCGGACGGGCAGCGCGCAATCAGTCGAGACGGGCCGAGCGCCGCCGGTCCGGCTCCTTACATAATGTCAGCTTTACGGCCTTGTTTTAATCAGGGCCTAATGACATGAGTCGCGGCCACGCGGACGAAGCGCGGACCACAAAATGCCGGCTATTACGTGGAAGCCCGGCGCCGCGCCGCGTCCTGGGAGGAGAGCGACGGTCAATTACCGGCGCCGGTCGCCCCGCCGGTCGGCGACGCCGCGGACGTGTCCTCGCGGTCGGTGGTCCTCGATGTCTCCGGCAGCCGAGAGACAAGACCGCAGGGCTTTCCGATTGGGCGAACCGGGAGTAATGGCTCAGGGTATCAATTGATGTCACTACAGTCTCTCCGACCGAGAGGTCCTACGTTCGAGTCCCGATGGTGGCAGGATTTACGACACAGCTTGTCAGCTAGGTCGAATTCAGTCGCTGTCTGGGTGAGAATTCTAGCGGCCGGCTGCTCAGATGGGTAGATTTCTCCGATCAACACCAGGCGAATGCCGGAGCAGTACCTTAACAAACGAGCCTTGAACCGCGCGCGATCTTTTCTACCTCTTCCTTGTCGTGTCCTCCCCTTACACACACACACACACACACACACACACACACACACACACACACACACACACACTAACATGCACTACACTACCCAACAAGACGGGGGATCGGTCGGAAGCTTGGAGTTTGTCCCGCCTGGGGCGGTGCCCCGCTGGTGGGAGATACCTCGTTGGGGAAAATCCCGCTAGCCGACGATAGGTCGGCGCTGGATCTCGCCCTCCATCGACGAAAGAACGCCAACTCCCGAGAAAACATGCACTACTCTTACAGGATTAATGGCACTAGTTAACGCGGCCGGAATGACTAACAATCAATCAATCCAATTAGGCAAACGAAAATCCTTGATATAAAGAATACTACAGTGCATGATAATAGGGTAGGCGAAATTCCGTGTCGAAAATAATACCGCAGTGGATTCTAATAAGGTAAGCAAAATTTTGAGACACAATGAATACTACAGTGCGTTCCTAATAGGGCGGGCGAAGTTCCGTGATACAAAGAATACTACAGCGCTTTCTAATATGGCACGAGAAATTCTGTTATTCCAGGAATACTACAGAGCATTCTAGTAGGGTAAGCGAAATTTCCTGATACAGATACTCAGGAAATCAGGAAAAATTCAAAGATATTAAAAGAGTTCCGATTTTGTCTGAAAAATGCAAATATTTGAGTATATTAATCCGCAGTTCCTGATACCTGATAATACGACTCATACTCAGCACGTTATTGCTTACGACACACCTGACGTCATGGAACAGGAAGAAATAATCTTCCAGGTCATTGTTTATGAACAGCCAATTTTTGAAGTTCCTGAAACCCATTTTGCATACATTCGACAGCAGCATTTTTGCTGTAGGTGGCCACTAGTAGACTTTATAATAAGGACTATTTGCTACAGATGATATTTAATACACTTTTACAGTCGCGTTCTTTAAACTATAATACTTCTCAACAACTTTTCTCAATAAGTGTATTTGTGTAAAATAAGATAATTTGCAGTATACTTAAAAATAAAATAACTTACACAATCGGCAAGGAATTCAGCACATTCGTCTTTGGTCTCTTTTGAGTACTTACCTAGAACAAACAAGAAAACAATAATTAGAAAAATGCAACTGGATATTTTAAACATTTTATTAGCAATTTAGTTGCACTTTTTGCAGGAACCTAATAATAAATGATGAACGACAAAAGGATGGAATGATGGTGGAAGGAATTAATGTTGATTAAGTCCCAGTTCAACAGAAAAAAAGAAAAAAAAAGGTATCTTGCAAGCGGCACAATTAATGTTTTGATTTGTCATTAACGAAAAGAGGTGGAAGCATGCGTTTGTGTTTAAATACATGTAAAAGAATTAATGTTAATTTGTATACGTTTTTAAAGAATAAATGATGGAAACAACCTTTTTATATTTAAATAAGTTTATTTAAAGCACGGCTGTGTGAATTACATGTAGAGCATTGTATGCATTACACCATTCCATACCATTATACCAAAAAAGGATTACTCCAGCTCTATGCAATTTTATCATCATTATGGATGATCTTTGGTTCCAAATTGTCCAGCGCATGTGCCCAAGGGGTGAGGTCCCAGAGCTGGGGTCGCCCTTTTTTACTCCCTTCCGCAGCTGATTTCGACAACCGAATGACGAATTATCCCTAATATCGTTCCTCTTTCACTATTCGAATCCTGCTCTGAAACGGGTAATTACCTCACAAAATGACAATAATAGACCTCGACATTTACGCCATAACAGTGTGTTCATTGATTTTACCGCCACCTAAAACTCCTATGCAGTTAGAGCTCTATTAACAAACTATTATATCCAGCCTGTTCTACCCCATCACCACGTTTGTGAGGAATAATGCTCGCTAACGGATGCGACAACGGAAATTCACGACGCGTATAGAACAAACAGTGTGCATAATTGAAACGTATCCTCGTTCTTTTGCGGCAATTCCTCTTTCATGTTGTTTGCTGCTCGCACTCAGATCAGTGGCGGGTCGATTCGCTCAGGCTAAATTACGGGTCGAGTTCATAATTCATTTGTTCGCGATGGACTTCTCCCTGACACGTTTCTGTCTCCGAGTCTTTCCACCGCCTCCTTGAATGATTAATTATGATAAATGCGTCTTCTTTGTGCATTCGTCTGCACACAAGGCTTCCATATTTTATGGTACCTTTACGTGGGGCCAGAAATAGAATTCCGAAGACGATTTGTTTCCCTTCACGCACTGTTCCATTTTCGACGATCATCACTGCGAAAAAAGACGGTGTGTATTTTTCACCTCAAAAGTGAGTTTCGTTTTTACTACAAGTTGTCTAAGTCCTACTATCCGCCGAAGTCTCATTAATGGAAGGTGCATCTGAAGTAACTTCAGAAAAGAAAGTTAAGAAACGCCAATTAATGACTCTTAATAAACGTAAAGACGACGTTTTCAGGAAAAGACAGAAGAAAAAAATATCGCTCCTGACATTTCGGCAACCTACCAGGCACATACGATTAATTTCCGAGGGAAAGGAGTAGCATTCCACACGCAGTCAATTTTTAAATATATATTAATACCACTATTATCAAACCGTGCATTAAAATAAAAATCTTATTTATTATAGAACGAAATTAAATGAGGAAAATAGAGATAATTGATCAAACTAACACTTTATGATTTTAAAAAAAAATGTTCAAAGCATTAGTCACTCCAAGAGGAAATCAAGCCTACGTCTCTTGGTTTATGCCCGATTACCCTTAATTCTAAGTGACCAAGACAGCCACCGTTTCAAACAGATTCTTGAGCCTGAACCTCCAAGTGATCAATAATCAGTTTTCACATTCTGTTGCCCCAGTGAAGAATTCAGGGAGGGGGGTGAGCTATATTTGCTACACAATGATCGGATTACATCCAAACGAATATTCGCTTCATTAATTTTTTTAAAATTGGAAGTTGATACATAAAATTATTTTAAAAAAATACACAAGTAACATTATAAAAAACAGGTGGAGAACCCACTAGAAAATGCCCCTTCCTTCCTGAAACAGTTTTTACATCTGCCTTTGCAACCTCTCTATCGGCAAAGTATCACCAACTGAGAACGACAAGATTCTAACTGTTTTACGCTATCAGATTTTTCAGGAGAGCATTTTAAAAGCCTGGAGGTGTAAATAGAATGTCATTTGGTTCACAGACGGTTTTCTACAAGTCTGATTTGAAAACTGGTTTAATGTTGTAGGCAGTTCGAACACGTGAGACATCATTTTCATCATTGGTGTTTCGTCAAATTAGAACATGGTCATTCTCAGGTCGCGGTTAGCTATACTCCGATTGAAACATAACTGTACTTGAAGGTCACGAGCTGGAAGAAGAGGAGGGCATTGTTATCTAATCGACAGCTCCAATACTAATAATTAATTCGTAAGGAAGCTACCGATTGGATGACAATGCTCCCCTCTTCATCCAGCTCATGATCTTGAAGTGTAGTTATGTTGAAATCGGAGTTTAGATGGGTCGATTTCAACTACCGCGCGCGATATTTCCTTCATTCTCTCCTCACACACGCGCGTAAGCACGCGCACGCGCGCACACACACACACACACACACACGCACACACACACACACACATACACTTTAGCACAAGAACTACACTACCACTCTTGTCGGAAGACCTGTCGGGTGTTTCGAGGTTGCCCGGCTGGGGCGGTGCCCCCCACAAGGTAAGACATCTTGAAAGGGGGGGGGAGGCGCGTGTGTGGCCGGGCAGGGTGCACAGCAGAGAGATTCAAACCGCGTGTCAAATTAGATGAGTGAGGTTGAGGGCGAGACGGTCTAGGGCCGGCCGGTGAAATGGTGCGGCAGGAACCAGGAGGGGCAGGGCGGAGAGGAGCCGGGCGGGGCGGGACGAGGCCATGCGTGGCGGGGAGGAGCCAGCCGTGGGTTAAGGAGCCAGCGGCGGGGAGAAGCCAGGCGAGACGGGGAGGAGCCGGGTGAGGCGAGGAGAAGCCGGCGGGCCTGGGAGGAGTCGGGCGGGACTGGGAGCCAGGCGGGGCAGGTGGTGCGGGAAGGAGCCGGGCGCGGCAGGGTGGGGTGGGGAAGGGTAAACACACGCGTGGCGACGAACCAGGCACGGCGGGGAGGATCCAGACGATCTGGGGAGGAGCCGGGCGAGGAGAAGCCCGGAGAGGCGTGGCGGGGCGGAGCCTCACGTGGCGGGGAGAAGTCATGCGGGGCAGCAAGGATCGACGTGTGGCGGAGAGGAGCCACACTGGGCGGAACAAGCAGTGTTCTGCAACGAAGCCTCGCGTGGCGGGGAGGAGTCATACGGGGCGGCTAGGACCGCCATGTGGCGGAAAGGAGCCTCACTGGGCGGGGCGGAGCGAGCAGTGCTCAGCAACGAACTCGACCAGCGCGAGCGAGCGAGCAGTCACCTCGCGCTGGGCAGCCAGCGTCCCGCGCCGCGTTCGCGTGCGCACGGTGCACCTCCCCGCGCGGCGAGGGGGGCGGGGCGCGGGCCGTCGCGTGATGCCGCGGCGGCGGCGGCGCCTCCGTGAGGACGCTGACCCCTCGGCGACCTTGCGCTCCGCCGCCGCGACGCGGTTTGTTGTGGGCCGCCGCCGCCCCTCTCTCCCTCCCACCCTGGCACGGCGCGGCGGTCGGCGCCACGCCGCACCGCTCGCTCGTGGCCCGGCCTCCTGGCGCACACATCCGGAAGGAGGACGCCGCCGCCGCCGCGCTGCGTTGCCGCGCCGACGACGCGATCAACGGCTCAGATAGCTCCGTGGCGGCAGCAACGCCGAGAGGGTACGAGACGTAGCGGTGGTGGAATTTCCACACTGCCTAGGACCATAGCTGGATAGATTGATTGTTTCGTGTATCCGGGCGCGTCAACTTCTTTGGCCATTAGTCCCGTTAGTGTAGTTCATGTTTTTTTCTTGGGAGAAGGCGGTGATCTTCCCCCGCTGGATGGCGAGATCCGGCGCCGACCTACCGTCGGCTAGTGGGGTTTCCTCCTAACCAGGACTCTCCCACCAGCGAGGCACCGCCCCAGCCGGGACAAACTCTAAACTCTCGACCGGTCTCCCGGAATATGTGGTAGTGTAGTGCATGTTAGTGTAACTGTGTGTGTAAGGGGAGAGGATAGGACAAGGAAGAGGGAGGACAGATCGCGCGCGGTCCGTGGCTCGTTTGGTAGGGTACTGCTCCGGCATTCGCCTGGTGTTGATCGGAGAAACCACGGAAAACTACCGATCAAAGCAGTGGGCCTCTAGAATTCTCCTCCAGACAGCGACTGAATTCGACCTAGCTATATACTTAATGTCGAAAATTCTGCCACCGTCGGGACTCGCACCGTAGGACCTCCCAGTCAGAAACCCTGCAGTGACATCAGTTGATGCCCTGAGTCACCTTTTGGTCGAAACCGGGCGAGGTGGAACGAAGCCAGGCGGGTTGGGGGGGGGCAGGCGCGGCAGGGCCGGGAGGGGTGATGCGGGACGGGCGGGGCGGGGCGGGGCGGGGCGGGGCGGGGCGGGGCGGGGCGGGCGGGGTGGGGGCGGGGCGCGACGGGGCGGGCGGGGTGGGGGCGGGGCGGAGCGAGGATGGGCGGTACGAGGCCACGCACGCGCGCACAGCCCCGCAGCTCCCTGTAATTCCTCCTCTGTCCCCTCCCGCAGCCCCCTCAGTCACGAGAGCGCACGCGAGGACCGAAATTTTGACGTCTCGTCTGCCGCGCCGCCTTTTTCTGCGTCTCCTTGCCTCCGAGAGGGCATCAGGTGGATGGACGAGATTTGGACGGCGCGCCGGTCGACATGCAAGCCTGAAAGGAGGATTTCCTCTTCTGCTTCTTCCTCGACAAGTGATGACGCCTTTGTATGAGTCCGTCGTTTCTATATTGATATTTCATTTGTACGAAAATTTATTCCGCCGATGACACGCCTGTTTTTTGCTTCTCCCGGCTGGGGAGGTGTCCTGCTGGTGAGTGATACCTGGTTAGGGAAAACATCGCTAGCCGACAGGTAGGTCCGCGCCGGACATCATCCAGCCGAGAAAGACCATTGCCACCTCCCGGGGAAAAGGCAATACGGGACTAATGACCTTGGCAGTTGACGCGCCAAGAATCACTAATCAATCAATTTTTCTGCTTATCACATCCGGTACGTACTGTTTCCTGATCATTAACCACATCGATCACAGCAGGAGCCAAATGTACAGAACGCGTGACAAACGCTGCAACTAACGCTCACTCGGACAAAGGAAAACGCTGTCTACTACAGGCGCGATATTTCCCCGGATCAAAAGCATTGGCTTCGGGAATCCCATGACATTCTCACAGAGAATGGAATCACAGCTAAAACGAGACCTCGATCGACACGCTTCGTCAATAGGAAATCGATTCCTTGGCAAAAAATCATTTCATTTGGCCTGACTCGGATGTTTAAACGATCAACCAAGAAACCTTTTTGATAAAAACAACCGAGAAAAGCAATTACAGCAACTTCTCAACGACAGTGGAAAAGCTGATCTGGTCGAGTAGGCTTGTGATCGCGAGACCAAAGAAACATTCAATGTTACGCTGAACAACATTTTGAAGATAGTATAGCAATGACAAAAAATATCAATTTCATTGCTGAATATATTCCATTTACATATTTATTTTTAAAATAATAGTATGATATTAAAATGCAAAAAACAAACACATAGCTGACACATTTTCTCTCATTAATTACTATCTAAGAACGCCCTGAATGCATCCGAGAAGCTTTTCTGTATTACGAGGGAACATCTTTTGGTAATCACAAAACGAAGATCATAAACACCACACAACATCCATCTGAACGCACGCATCGACTTACGACATCTGACTTTCTAGTATATCTTTTATAATTTTTTCTGGCGAAATTCCTCATAAATCTGGGACCTTCAGATTCAAATGATGGAACTGCCGAGACGAGCTCGTTGCCCGTTACCTCGCACTAGCCTCATCGCTGGCACCGCCCGGCGCCAGTCTTCTGATGAATTCCGCCGCCCGAAACGGTCGCGCGCAAAGTTATTCATGGGCTCCGAAATTGAGCTGAATATGTTAAGCGGAGCGGCCATCGGCTAATTCTAACGGACCGCAGTTCCTCATCTCGCCGCCGGGCCCCGCGGGCGCCCCGGTAGCCAGAGCGACAACTAGAAACATTGCCGTCATTAAGAAAAAGACTCAGGGTAAAAAAACATATTGCTGTTGAATGCATTGTCTATTGCAGCCATTGTTCGATAATTGCGGCCCTGAATAGAAATTGAGCGGTACTAAAAATGGACAGACCAGAATGATCGAATTTTAAATATTCATACTAATGGTGTCGCTGAAATTGCACGAATTGCCAAATAGTAGATTTCTTTCACAAAAATGTTCAACAGCAAGGAAAAATATTCAAAACAGCATGTGACGTTTGGGAGTGGGAATAGCAACTTTTAAGTGTTAAGAAACAAAGGATGAGACTATCTAAGCATTTGCTCGATGGATCAAAGGAAATTGAATGAAAAAAACAAATCGCAGGTTGATGGGTTTCAAAGACACTTTAAGCACACTTCCGAAGATTATAATGCTTTCTGCCCCAACACTTATTCAACTCAAAAAATCCACAAAACAATAGGAGGAGGATAAAATAAAGGCGAAGTACCTCTAGAATGGTTCAACCAGCAGCAATTATTTCTCATGGCCGTGCGAGACGATTCTCCGACAGTTAGTTTCCCCTGCGCTCGGCAGCATCAGAAAGCCAGAGGCGAAGGGAGCGAAGACGCGGGCGACTGGCAACAGAGCAGACCATCTACCTGCCCGTCCAACCGGCCGACCAACCCCCCCAGACAATCCCTCGCAGACAATGGAGCAGCGGGGAGCGGCCGACGCGTTGGCCATGCGTCCCTCGCCCCTGCCCAGCCCCGCCCCCAATCCCTTTCCCTCAGGGCATCTGGAGCAGGGTCGTCCGAGACTGCAGACCACAGCGCTGGAGCCCAACCACCCCAACCTCCAGCTCAGCTGGAACAGCCGTCCACTTCGGACCGCAGCGTTATAAAATGCAAAAAAACGGTCGTTAGGACTTGTATTTTACAAGTTTACTGCCGCCCGATCCCTTTATTACGCTGAGCTAGGGGTGGCAGCGTCGGTCATATGCTCCGCTCCTGTATTTCCACGTTCGAAATAATAATCGGGAAATTGCTTAAAAAGTTGCGATGGTAATGTTTGCCAGAGAGAATACATTTAGCTTCCTCGTTCTCCGGTCCGTGCTGCACGAATGGTCTCATCTACGAAAATAATCGGCTAGTTTGTGCATTCATGAGAGCCAACAACATAATTTTAATTACGAAGAAACAAGGCAATTCTTGGAAAAAATTCAGTCTTTCGCTTGTAAATTGGATTAATTAAAATTACCTTCAAATATGCCGTGGGTTTAAAACGTAGAGAGGATGTCTCAAACATAAATATATCATCAACAACTTTCTTTTACTTTCACAACACTTTTACAACAGATTTTTTTGATTAGGATTCGATGTTTCACTTTCCTTTACGTTCTTTTACACTAAACCTTTTTGTAAACGAATATCTCACAAATGAGATGTGTACTTTGTGTCTGTATCTCATGGTGCATATAAATAAGAGTTGAGAAAAGCAAGCAATAAAAAGTAAATTAAGATGCACATAAACAAAGCCGATAAATTAATACATTCTTATTGTTAAATAAAACAAAGTTCATTAAGCAAAAATTAATTTAAATTAACTGACTAGTTCCTCGGTGTTTTATCTGGTGTATGACCGCCCTATTCATATCAAAGTAACTTCACACATCCTATATCTCTCAAAGAGCGTTTGGTTCTTTGAAACTCTGTTTGGTTCAGTGTTAAGCAAAAATTGATAGATTGATTAGTGATTACGGACGCGTCAACAGCTAAGATCATTAGTCTTGTAAGTGTTGTCCATGCTTTTGCGGGAGATGGTGGTGATTTTCCTCTACTGGATGGCGAAGGTTATGCGTGGTCCGCGACCAGTTTGTTAGGAAACTGCTAAGTTTTCGCCTGGACATGATCGGAGAAACTACGGAAAATTACCGATCAGAGCAGTCGGTCCCTTGAATTCTCCATCAGACAGCAGCTGGAAAAACTAGACCTAGCTCTCTAGCTAGTGTCGAAAATCCTGTCGTCGGGGCTCGAACCCTAGGAGGCACTGTTGTGACATCAGTTGATGCCCTGAGACACCTTTGCCAGTGTAAGCAAAAAGATTCGGAAGAACACGGTGAATACAATCACCCCCTTCCTTCCTAGCCGGATAAATAGCGAGCGAAACGCCACAACTCGCAACGCTTCCCTTGGATACGAGCACATGGATCTGTGATTTGCTAATCCGACACAATCCTCGTGTACCGCAGACTCGCTGCCCGCGCCGGCACAGCCTGGCTAAGCCCCGGAGCCACTCGCCAGAGATCGCGCATCGCGCCGTCTGGATGGCCACGTGATAACTCGATCGCAAACAAAGCGGCCAATTTGGCTCCGGGGGATGGGACAAATAGCCACGGCCGCGGAGGGGGAATACAGCTGCCTGCAAATTAGTCCCAATGCGGCGATTTCTAAGAAAAATGCTCACGATTGTCAGAATTGTAGATCTAGCGCATTGTACAAGCTTCCGATAGAATTACCGGCCGAGGTGACTTAGACCCTAAGGCTTAGGGCATCAACAGAGTTGAAATTGAAACGTAAAGTTCTGAACTAAGTATTCGCTTTACCAGGTCGAAGTGTATATTTGTAAAGCATTTATTCAATACGAACGTTTTACCAAGGTGGGCTTAGTGATTACAAATAAAAAGGATAACCACCTGCAAAGTTTTCACCAGCACTCGTTGTTTCTAGATGCAAGAAACTTATTTATATTGTCATCAAATCATCAAATATGTACATCATTTGTCAATGCAAGTAGTTTATATTTCAAGGGAGCAAACACTTAAATGTTAACAACCGTCGTTCCGACCTTAATTCAACTAGATAGGTATTATAAAAGAGACGGTAGGGAATGTCGGAACTCGTACACCACATCGTACACTCAAATACTGCATTGATCACTAATTTTACATACTGATACATCCTTGTTAAGGTCGATAATCACATTTATATTCTCATTTTGTTTGTTAGATATAAAACTACAATAAAAATCCAAATCTGATTTTTACGCGTGTTTAATCATGAATCGATTCAATCGGCCACAGTGAATACCGATACGCAATCATTCAATACTTGGGCATATCGTTGCACGGTCGCTGGTCCCGATACCAAAAATCTCATTGAAGCGCTGGGCAGCAAGCGAGCGTGCGTGCGTGCGTGCGTGTGTGCGGGCGCTGGAGCGTCGCCTGCGGGGCGATAGACGGGGCGCTGGCGGCGGCGGCGTAATGCGCGTGAGCATCAATCACTCCCCTCCCCCTCCCCCATCCCCACCCCCGCCCATTGTGGAAGCCCTTCGCCCTTCCGCCCTCGCGCGCGCGAGCAATCGCATCAGCCACAGTGGGCCACGCCCCGCCCGCCGCACTCGCCAGGGAAGAGGCTCATCTGCCGGGGGTGAGGTAGCAAGCGAACGAGGACTGATTCCGAGGGAGTCAACTACCGAGGTTATTAGTCCCGTATGTGTAGTGCATGTCGTGTGCAGGGAGGTGGCGGTGTTCTTCCTCGAGATGGATGGAGAGGTCTTCAGAGGGTGCGGCAGCAAGCGAACGAGGACTCATTCCGGGAGAGTCAACTACCGAGGTCATTAGTCCCGTATGTGTAGTGCATGTCGTGTGCAGGGAGGTGGCGGTGTTCTTCCTCCAGATGGATGGAGAGGTCTTCAGAGGGTGCGACAGTAAGCGAAAGAGGACTGATTCCGGGCGCGTCAACTACCGAGGTCATTAGTCCCGTATGTGTAGTGCATGTCGTAAGCAGGGAGTTGGCAGTGTTCTTCCTCGAGATGGATGGAGAGGTCTTCAGAGGGTGCGGCAGTAAGCGAAAGAGGACTGATTCCGGGCGTGTCAACTACCGAGGTCATTTTCCCGTATGTGTTGTGCATGTCGTGAGCAGGGAGGTGGCGGTATTTTTCCTCGCGATTGATGGACAGGTCCTGAGCCGATCTACACGTCGGCTTGCGACGTTTTCCCATCCAGGTGTCTTCCAGAAACGGTGCTCCGCTCCATCAGAGACAAACTAACCTCCCGACTTGTCTCCCGATAGATTAATTATTTCATGTTTCCGGCCGTGTCAACTGCTACAGTCATTAGACCCGTAAGGATAGTTTATGTTAGCACGTTTTTGTATCACTGGAGGTGTCTGTGTTCTTCTATCGCTAGATGGTGAGATTCGGCGCAGATCCACAAGTTTGCTTGTGGGTTTTCCCTACACAAGTATCTCCCACCGGCAGGGCACGCCCCAGCCGGGACAAGGTCTAAGATTCCGATATGTGTAGCGTACGTGAGTGTGTGTAAACGGAGAGGAAAAGGCGAGGAAGAGGATGGAAAAATCGCGCGCGGTCCTTGGCCCTTCGGGTACTACTTGGTATTCGTCTAGTACGGATCGGAGAAACCACGAAAAACAACAAATCAGAGCAACATACTGCTAGAACTGTTCCTGCAACAGCTACTGAATTCGACATAGTAATCCAGCCGGTGCCGACCTGGATGGCCGAGGTGGCTAAGAGCGAGTACCGACACAGCGTTTCGGTCCGAAGGGTCGCGGGTTCGAGTCCCGCGTTGGGCATGGCTGTTTGTCCCTTGACTTAGTGTGTGTTGTCGCGGAGGGCCTCGCGTTCTGCTGACCTCAGATCAGAGGAGCCCGCAAGTGTTTGTCTAGTGTATGGTCGAATATGCGTCCCTTCGGGACGTAAAGGACAACCGGCTGTCGGCTGGATAAAAGCCCTAGGAAAAAAAAATCCAGTCGGTGTCGAAAATCCGCTTCCTCTAAACCTGAACTCTAGGACCTTGAATTGAATTGATGCCTTATTTTACGTGGAGAGACTCAGGGCGTGAGGTTTGTTCTTCCGTCTGACCACGCAAATTTCGCTACGCTCCTTTCACCAACTAGGGGAGAAAGAAGGTATTACTTGGGCGACGAAACATGCAAATTTGAATTTAGCTCAGAGGCTTTATTTATGCTTGAGGATATTTTTACATGCGACAATCTACTACATGGGACAGCCGGCTTTACTTCCCTCCGAAGGAATGGGTACGATGGATTTTTTCGCCCTTAAAAATCAACGCCTTCGATCGGGCTTGAACCCGCGAACTTGGGTCCGTTACACCATCGCCGCCACCACTCCGAGCGCCGGATATATGGAGTTAATTAATTTCAGATGACTTTTAACATGGCACCACTGTGGGCGCGCGGCTGCATCGTCGCAGCAGCGCACAGCAACTCGTCGCATTCAGCCGATCGCACAGTACCCGGCAGCGCAACGAGAGCGTCCGCGGCATCCAACTGAACACGCTGCCTGCGTTACGCCCCCTTTCTATGGCTCCTCGCGGCAGCACAACGGCGCCATCACGCTAATGGTGGCAAAATGTCCGTGGCATTCACTGCCCTGCGGCGTGCGCGCGGGTTCCCACTTTCCCGTCGACGCCCGAAACTAAAGCCGCGAAAAATCGGAACACGTCGCTTACAAGAATAATGGAAAATGACGATTACAACACGTAAAGTAGACCCGTGCGAAAATTAGGCACTTCGTAAATGATTATTTTGAAAGTGAAAATACTTTCATAGTGGAACCAACTTTTAATGTTTCTGCTAACCTGTGCTACAATTGGATTATCCTCCTCTCAAAAAACATAATAAGACTAGAATGCCAATAAGATCTCCTTTTGTAAATCACTGTCTAAGAAAAAAATCATGTCCCTTTTGAGGCACGGCACACTGACTTTAAAGGCTTAAGACGCATCGCTTCAGATGTATGCACGATCGTAATCTGCGGTGAATGTGCGTTCCGGGTTACATGCGTACCTAACTTTTTCCTTTTGTATTATTATCTGCAAACTTTCATTTTTACCTTCTTATGTCTGTTTGATGCAGGAGAATGAGTGATTAGGTCCCTTGAGGTTGCACACTGTCTGGGTTTTGTGTCGGTGGTTTTTAATGAGTGGCATAAAATCCTGATTTTTTTCTTAGCTTATTGAACGACTACATATAGAAGAATATAATACATAAGAACTGCAACACAAAGTATAGGATGACGTTCATTGCAATCAGTATGTGATGAATTGAAACACTTCGATGACAATAGGAAGAAGGAATTTCTGCTGGTGGAAACAAGTTAAATACTTTTTTGCACTGCCACAAATTTATAAAAAAAATTGTGTTAATAAAATTACTACATATCATTGAAATCACATAATTGAATTAGTTGTCGATCGTAAGGGCTGCTGCAAATGCTTTCGTAGTATCAAACTAGTACTGGAATCTAGTTGGTAACAGTGGTTGCATATAATGGCCGCAGTGTACAAACTACTTGCGTTTCCGAGTAGATTTAGTATTTTGTCCACCTCATAGAATCACCGTTAAACAAGCCAAACTTTAGAATATACTTAACTAATCAAAACACTGCGTTTTAATTGGCCAAGCAAACAGAGCGCTCTTAAAAGTTTCCGCATAAACATCCATGTACTGGTAGACGAAAATCAGTTTGCGGTATCTGCTACATAAAATTGTATGTACGTATACATGCAAAAGCTCATTAATACAAGCATGAAATGTGTTCATTAATTTTAATGGACTTACAGCATTCCAAAATATTTTTAATGGCGAAGCTTCATGAAGAAACAAGGAGATATTTCCGCAACATTTTTAATATCGCAGCAAACTAGCATTAAAATGTACATTTTGTTTCATTGTACTTCTGAGGATACACTACTTTATGCAAGAGGTTAATTGGTACAAGCTATTAAATCGTTCTACGTTGGAGCAGAACACCAGCAGCATCTTATAACAGCGAAGCCTACGACTAACAAGGGGATTAAGGTAATGTTCCTGGGATGATACTTAGTTTGGGGACGGTTGGTTCGTAACAATAACGTGAATGCGTTTCTCATTCCCACAGGAACAACATCGCATCTATTAACCAAATTACATTTAATACGCGCATGGCTTTACGAGGCGAAACATCCCATATTATAAACTACATTCAAATTAATTAATATTCCTTGATCATAACGAACATTCGAGAAATTATTAAACAAACCGGATCAAATTTCTGTTTCCCATAAACGGAGAACACAGTATTTACTACAAATTAACGTTTTTCCCTCGACTCTGCAAAGGGAAGAGTATTTTGTTTTGCACTGTGGGCTCGATGAGTTTCTTGAACGATTAAAGGTTTTGATGATGGATGAACTAAAACAATTATATTACAGCGGGGGCGATACAGGCTACAGAAAGTTCATTAAAAACAGACACCCCATTTCCGTTATAAAGCATATAATAGTTCCTGAGAACACATTAAAAACGGAGCTTCTTGTATTTAAGGTTATTCTTTCGCCAGCGAAACAGAGGCGCTATAAAGAACCCTCTTTGCACAGTATTTGAGCGGTAAAATATTTTATATCATCAGCCCCATCAAATGGCGTGCACCGAGGTTAAAAGACGATTTTTATAGCAGCCGAGTTCTTTGTTTCTAAAGTGAACGATAATCTTATAACTTTTTTTGTGATGCAGGTTGAAGAGAAGCAGTCGTTCAGAGGCAGCTTGGGCAAAAGCAGCGGCCACGCTGCAGGTATCGATGTATGGGAGTGGCGTTCACAGGCCAATGGGCACAGTTGCACCCGCCCACCTGTGGAACCTCGGGGCCTTCCGAGCGCCTCTACCTGCTCCGGGGGGTGCTTTGTGAGGCGATTTTATGAAATGCGAGGGAAGCCAGGCGCAGCCGGGGAAGGCTGGCAGGTGCGAGGTGAGCGTGGGAGGATATGGGCCGTCCGCGGCTGGGCCCACGCGCGGGGCGTTTCGCTAAGCCTACCCTAGTGGCTAAGCCTGCCCTAGTGGCTACGACTGCCCTAGTTTTGTTAGGGGCATATTCATAGTCGACATTCAAGCAATAAGGGTTGTTTAAAATAAGTATGTTTTATATTATCCGTATTTCCTAGACGTAGATCCAAACAGGTCTGTATTTAATAGATGTACATCCAAAAGAGCTATATTTCATAGCCGGAGATCCATAAAAGTCAGTATTTCACTAAAGGGAAACAGGAAAGATCCGTTGTTCATAGACGGAGATCCAAAAAGTTTCTTGTTTCGTAGACGGAGATAAAAAAATCCGTACTTCATACAAGATTCAAAAAGATTCATTTTTCATAGGAGACTCAAAGAGGTCCGTATTTCATAGACCACGATCCAAAAAGTCCATATTTCATAGTCGTAGATTCAAAGTGATCCGCTTTTTAGAGACGGAGATCAAACAAATATCCTTATCTCTCAGACGTAGACCCAAAATCATGTGTATTTCATTGACTCATGAACGAGGAACGAGTGCTTACATGATCTGAAACATGGCAACGTTTCATTTACAGCAGCTATTTCGTGATTCAATGGCAACGAAGTGTACACAGCCAATATTTTTCGTACGAAGAGCATTCAATTGGTTTTGCAAGCTTCCGAAATAGTTTTTTATGGAACATTTGGAATGGAATGGCATTGTTTCTGACGTAACTTTTTATAGTGCAAATAATATTCTGCCTAAAAGACTCGAAATAATTGTCATCGTTTGCTATAGTATACGTGAGCGCCGTACAACAATCCATATTATTAATTTCGAATGGGTGCAGAAATTTAAAGGCGTGCGCACAAGGAAAGCCATGGGGGGGGGGGGGTCCTCCCCCTCTAAGAGACCCCGTAGTCCTACTTAATAAAACATTTTATTTCTGTAAAGGTAATCAATGCCTCATTTTCCTCTTTTTTAATCTGAAAGTTTGGAGAATTGTATCATTTTTAATTTCATTATTATATTTATTTACTAGTAAAATACGTCGTAAGTGTATTAAAACGTTTATTGAAAAAGGTGGCCCAGCGGAACTCATAAATGCCCCTGCTCTAGGTTGAGCACGCCTATGGATAGCAATACACTTCGAAAAGAAATAAATGAATCTAAAAATACGGAAAGGGGTCAAAGGTGTGTTCAAGAGCTACGCCATTGGAGCAGCGGAAGGAAGCACACTCAAGGCGAAGCAGGCTCATTACCCAGCTCCTCCTAGCCGTGATGATGATGCTGATGGTGATGAGGTTGCGACGATTTAGGAGTATCGTCTTTACAACAGTGTTAACAATACACTTGAGAAAAAACAGCATAAATCAAAAAAGATAATCCGCTGGGCATCGCGGGATCTTCCCCCATGACAAAGGAAACTCCCACAGCTCCTTGCTGCTGGGACAGTTACATTCACTAACGCATTAATAAAGATATACCTGGAAACGAAAGAAACTCCTTTACAACCAAGGAAAGATGTCAACGACGTGCTCGAGAGATAGTGCGTTTGAGAGGCAGAATGATGGATACACGACCAGGCCAGCTCTCGTTTCAGCCCCTTCCTTCACTGAAGCACGATTACGACCAAAATGATGATTGGGACGACGACTGAAAATATCATGTTTACAAACGTACTGTTAACAACGATTTACTAAGAAATTAAGTAAGGCGCCAGAAAGCTAGGGAAGTTAGGAAAAGACGTCGAGAGAGAAACCAGTCGAGCGGCGGAGTGATGCACACACGACGAAGCAAACTCTCGTTTCAGCCCTTCCTGCTGTGAAGCGTGATGATGAGAAAGATGACCGGGAAGCAACGATTTGAAAAATAGATGATCATATTTACAAACTTACTGTTAACAACGATTGACTTATAAATTAAGCACGCCAACTTAAGACTAGGGAAGTTAACGAAGCAAGCTGTCGTTCCAGCTCTTTTCTGCAGTGAAGCATGATTACGACGAAGATGATGACTGGGACGACGATTTAAAGTAGTACCATGTTTCCAAACGTACTGTTAACAACGATTTACTTATAAATTAAGTCAGCCGACTTAAGACTATGGAAAGACGTGCTCGAGAGCGAAACCGGTCGAGCATGGGGCGTGATGCACACTCACAGTGTAGCAGGTTCTTCCAGCTGCTGCCGAGCGCGCGCAGGCATCGGTTGAGGGCGCCGGCGGCGGCGGCGGCGCGGGCGGCGGCGTGGGCGGCGTGGGCGGGGCGGCCGCGCTCGGCCAGATTGGAGTCGGAGTGGCTGCGGCTTAGCAGCGACAGCGGCACGGCGGCCCGCTCGCCCCCGCCCCGCCCCCCCCCGCCGCCCCCGCCGGCCCCGCCCAGCGCCCCGCGCCGCGTCAGCGACCCCGTGTGCAGCCCCCAGCCGCCCAGCCGGCCACGCCGCCCGGTGATCGCTTCCACCTCCAGGTCCTCCGACGCCACCACCACGATCTCGTCCATGGGGTCGGGCTGCTTGAAGCTCAGGTACGTCGGCGACAGCTCCAGCAGGGCGGCGGCGCGCGGCCGCCCCGCGCTGGACGCGGCGCGCGGGCGGAGCGTCGCTGTTGCACCCGGCACGCCCCCGCCCCCGCCGCCGCCCGTGCTCCCGCCCCCATCGCCCGCGCCGGACCCCAGAAGGGAACGTTTGTTCGGGGGCAGCGGCGGAGGGCCGAAGCACGTCGCCATGTTCGCGAGACGGGTCCGACTGTCACCGGGCGGAAGCTAGCACTGCGCCATCACACGCTCGGTATAGCACGGATCAGACGCTACGTGTTTATGATACACACAGTCAGTCTCACGCGTTGTATTGATGATATCCACTGTGACAGTCCCACTCACGAATCTGTGCAAAATGTTTTAAACGTTCATGTGAGTTTCGATCAAAGTACACGCCAGAGTTCAAATCACAATAATGTGTTTCGTTCGTAGCAGACACGTATCACAACTTCAAACTCCCACAGAAGAATTCGTCAAATCACACCATAGGATTACGTTTTACGCACCAAAACACGAACAGTTCAGACTGTTGAAGTTTCCAAATGTGTCACATTCGAAAGCACCCGAGCTTTCTTTTGCACTCAGTCACAGACCTTAGAGTACGTTTTCAAAACAATACAAAAGGTCGCAACTCAAAGCACGTACCTGTCATCACACAGTCATAATCCAGAGAATTAGATTCAATACAATTTTAAACACTACACACAGTCCTGTTGTCTAAACGCTATCTTCTTGGAGGGTAGTCACCCGGGAAGAGTAATCGTAACGCGGTTGCACAGACGCACCGCGCGCAGAGACCGGGAATCACCCGGCGGCCGCCGTCCGTCCACTGCGCGCGCAGGCCGCTGCGGCGAGAGCGCAGCTCCTACTCCCCCTCCGCCACCACCGCCACCGCCACCACCACCGCCACCGCCCTTATGTGGGGCGCCCGCAGCCGAGGGGCGTCGCCGCCGCAACGGGGTAAGTGTGCTGCGCGCGGTTCAGCTCGGCTCAGCGCAGCTCACTCGCTCGCTCGCTCGCTCGCTCCCCGGGGCGGTTCGTGCACCGGGGGTCGACCCAGGCCCCCCCTCGGGAGGCGGATGCCCGCCTCGACGTCGCTTCCGCGTTGGCGCCGATGCGGCAGGCACGGCCCTCGCGTGCGCTATCGCCGTGATCGCACGCGCGCGCGCGCGCTCCCCGCCTCCCCGCTCCGCGCCACACCACCCGCGTCGCCGTGTCGCTTCCTCCTCCTGGCGGACGCGAAGCCCCTGCGGTGATTATGCCGGTGGACCGCTCTGGACGATCCTCGCTGGAGGGTTGTTCCGAAGCACGCACTTGCATACACACACACACACGTCGGTACACGGTGGGCGGGACCAGGTACCGAACAGTCACGGGAGTCCCGACCGCGCGCGGTCGCCGGTTTAAATCCCCGGGCGCACGCGCCGTGCGGGTGGAGGCGAAGCGGAGAGTTCGGGCGCTGGAGAGACAATGCGCCGGGCGTCGCGGCCTGGGCTCCGCCGCAGCCAGCCAACCGCCTTCGCCCCACCCCCCTCCGCTCCACCACCGCCACCGCCGCCGCCGCCGCCGCCGCCTTCCACCGCGGGTCCACGGCCGCCTCCACTACTCGGCGTACGTCATGGCCATCTGGCCACTCGCCGCCGCCGCCACCGCCGCCGTCGGCAGCTCCCGGCGCCCCGTTGCCAGATTTCGCGACGCCGCCGCCGCCGCGTCGCGTCGCCTCGCCGGCACCCGGGTCTTCGTAAGCGTCCCTGCACAGCCGCGGCGACCCAGAAACGGCCCAGCGCGGCCGGGCCGAGTCGGCGCCCCTCGATTTGTTTACACCCGGTCTGCGGCCGGGCGGCGGCGGCGGAGGCGGGGTCGGATGCGTCCGCGCTGCAGGTACCGCAGGAGCAACGCCCGCTGTCGGCGGCGGCGATTAGTTTCACGGCTGGACGAGCCGTTTAACTGCCCCGCGCCGCGCGATTGGGTCGTTTCTTCGCACCCGCGCCGCGTTAAGCGGCCACCCATCACCGCCCTGCGCAGGCGGAATGTTCGTTACAGCCTCGTTTTAAGTGGTGAGACTAAGTCGAGTCATCATCTTCCGCCTGATCATCGACATCTGGTATTCAGGAATGAAAAAACTTGCTTATATGTTTCGTTTAGGTTGTTTGCATCTATTGAAGAAATAAAATTCGCAAATTATATTACACATTGTCAAGCAACAATGAAGTTCACAGATCCCCAATTGGGGAGTTAATGAGTGGCAGTTAATGAGTGAAGTGGTGAGACTGAGTCGGGTCATCATCTTCCGTGTGGCCACATTAACTTCGCTACGCTCCTTTCACCATCAGTGTAGAAAGAAGGTATTAGTCCGGCGACGAAACAGGCGATTTGAATTTAGCTCAGATGCTTTTTTTAAGGCTTGATGTTGTTTTCATAAGTAATTTGACTAGTGGTTTGAAACTTATCGATAAGTTCCCGACTTACATAGCGACGAGCCGATATATCTGAGAAGTTGCAAACCACGAGTGGAATTTCGTTAGACTATTTCACGAATAATAGTAATAAATCGATTAAATAGTATGAACACGATATTAAAAATAGCAACAAAAAATCTTGGTGGGTTGTATCAGACGCTGTATTGATTAATGTAGTCCCCATCATGGCAGGAACTTTGATTTTCCCAAACACATGAACGTCATCTGCAGGAAAACGATAGCGAAAAGTTCACATGTGAACTTCTCGATTTTAAGCGTCCATCATTGGTTTATAACCATCTTGTTATTAAAATGCGATTGGCCGGATTGAAACTATTAACTCATGAGTGGAATAGTCTGTCAAATAAAAATTCGACAAACGAACATCCAAGACTAAACTGACGTAAAGTACTTAGTGTCCAAGTATATGAAATTTACGAATTTTTCGACATTACCTTTTACAAAATGAAGATCATCTTCATCGTAAGTTATTTACAAGGTAATTATTCACAAGCTATTTACAGGGGTACTGTAAAATTAAATTAGTTCGCTCAATATACGCAACAGTCAAACGACATAATAAAGAAGATCAAGTTTCGTCGGAATTACTTTTCGTTTTATTTCGGGAGTGACTTGGGTTCCAAGCCCTCTGCCTGCTGCAGACCTGCCTTTCCGGTCTTCTCTTGAATAGTCACAACCACGGCCAGATGATGAGGTGCGAATGCCACAGGCGTGCACAACCTAAAACAAGAGGAGGCAACTGCTTCTTTGGGCCTCCCTTCCATGGAACTTTTTTTCCTTATATACAACATATTTTACTCGTAAATCAATAAAATATTCTACAATGAAAATGAAATTATAATGATACAATTATTATATACAATTAATTTTATGTACAATCATTTACACCGTAGCAAGATGAATCGGAGTATCTTCCCCAGGTGTCGTACGACAACTTTCCAAATTGCCCCGTTAAAAATGGTTTGAACGTATTTAAGGAAATAAAATTTGTTAAATCGTCGGGTTAGGGGATGCTTTTCAAAATTTTCAGTGGAGGGTACGCTCCCCTCTGCGCACGCCTATGTCAAATGAGAATACATGTAGAGGATGATGGGATTCTTTGCACGTGCAGAAGCTTCTTCTAAATTCCCGAACTTACAAGCCCTGAAATATCAACGAGTTTGAGTGAGTTGGAGTGATGTTGCGTTCCGCGATCTGAGCAAGCATGAACCGCTAACATGGTATACTAGTTCGTCCGCTTCATTCCACCACATGGAAGTAATAACGGTAGTAACCGCATGTAGTACATAGATGTTGACGAGATTTTTAAAGACTCGTGCTTCCCCTAAAATTAGTCACATAGGATAGACTCGTAACTAGGGCCAACTTGTTATTCTGCCGATACAGTGTAGATATATTTTTTGTTTCCTATATTCCTTTCATTAACAATATTATGAGATCGATAAGTGAAGTATCAACAGGAAAATTCAGAATGTTTTTTTTTAACTTTACAAGCATGTTAACGTATCTAGCGTGTTATTCCCTCCCGCTCTTGTCCTACATAGGATACTTTAAAGCACTGTCACAAAGGAAACACTACACATTTATTTAAACCAGTAAAAATCTCATGTTTACGGAAAATAAAAGTGAATTTTTATAATAAACCTTCATTAAAGATATCTCTAGAAATCTTTCAATACTATCTATTAAAACGAAAATTATCGACATACTGGGGAATTGGAAATGCAGATGGTGTTCGGTAATATTGACGCATATATAAAACGTTGCATTGTTGGTAGCCACACGAAATATCGATCAATTCAACTACAGTAATATCCATATCTTAAGCGGCGAGCCTTCGGCGTGCTTAAGGTAACCATACACGAGCTAATGCGGCTTTCGAGCATACCTTACTACGATTATAAATCTGTCGTCGCTATTGCACTGTTCCCCAACTTGCTTATTTGTGTGAATTATACAGCAGATTTACCACCGACGAAAGACAAGCCCGCTTTTGTATGGGTTCTTTTAGCCACAGCCGCAGACCGGCGGTCCGGTTGCAATGAGGATGCGTGCAGAATAGCCTTCGGCCCAACCTGTGTTCCAATGGGACCGGAATTCGCCGGACTGGCGTACAGGAAATGCAATAAGAGATCAACAACAACCATTTCGGCAATAAAAATTTAAAGTGGGTGATGTCTTGTTTTCCTTTTCCAGGAAAACATCTCAAAACGCATCCAATATTACTCGTAAATCCAGTTATTTCAATATCAACCCCAAAAAATAGGTGATGAGTCGCGTTATTTAATCAATACGACGGAAATCTGTATGGAAAAATATATTTCGTAAAACATTGATTTACCTGCGATCTTGCCTATTATTTGCCTTCAGCTTCGGATGGAAGTCCATTGGGTACGTCTCATGAAACCCAAAGAGTTTCGTTGGGTTATTAAGTACTGCTGATGAACTAATTCAATTCCATATTTTTACTGGATGTTATTTCACAAGTGAGAAGAATTTAAATACATGGATCACTCGGTATATATTTCCCTTCTCTGCATACCAAGCATGTAAATATCATTTTTTGTTGCCCGGTCATCAATTAATTGACGCTTCTGGGAGCTTTGCACACAATTTCTCACATTAAAGGCTTCAGAAAAGGTAGAAAATTATAACGCCGTGGAGCTAATGTCGGCTGGAAGCACGCAATCCGGCGAATAGGATACGTCGAAAACTCGACACGAACCATATTTTCAAAACCATATCCATCATTTTTATGGCGCCCAGGCTTCCGAAACTCGCACAAAACCGTTGGGTGTCCTCCAGATCGGTTAAAATACGGCGCCGAAAAATGTCGCCGGCCAGTTAATTGCCGAGCGGGAGCCGGCGCTGTCAGGGAAAAGTGAGATATTAACCTGAACCGCAGGCGCCTGGACCACTTCCTCGTGCGCCGCCGTCGACGACGCCGTCACAACACCTTAGCGCGCGCGCTCCAACACAGCATTCACGGGCGTAACTTGGGAGCCCGAGTTTGGGAGGCAAGGCCAAAACCGTTAATTGCGATAAATATGAAGGAAGGATTGTTTCAAAACTCACATGAATTTATTAGTACTATCATCATATTAATTTTCAAATGACGCAAGTCCTCCCCGCACACGTACGGACACACACATACACACACACACACACACACACACACACACCACAGAAAATTCTCAGAGAGAGACAAGTCACTATCAGTCGCTAGCATTTTCACGTTTCATCAGAAAGAAAAGAAATACTCTCTTCAGGAAGTTACCTTCGAAATGACTGCTTCGTTCCCAAGACATGTCGTCTGAAGATTATTTTGTGGAATGAAAAGAATCTTTCGAATAACTTTCCATTATCCTGTGCAACTGTTTTCCCACATTTCCATTTTTTATTCAGCAGAAAACGTACATAAACGTCCGTATATGCCCCATCCATAAACGTCTGTACACTTACACAAACGTCCATACACGGAGATAAACATCCGTTCACGTACATAAATGTACGTACATGTACGTAACTATGTACATAAACGTACGTAAACGTAAAGAAACGTACGCAAGCAAACATAAACGTACGTAAACGAACTTAAACGTACGTAACCTTACACAAAGGCACACATATTAAACGCACACGCATATAAACTCAGACGCACATAAACGCAGACATCTGTACAAGTATAAGAATAAAAATAAGAATCATTCTTGCTTCCAGGACGAATGCAAATCCTCGGCTTTGTGGGAGTTTATTCCGAGACATCCGCTCTCCGCTGCTTCCTGGAAAGCCAGCCTCCGATGTCAGCGAACCCGAAGGCCATCACCGTCGCCGCGCGGCGCGGACAGTGCCACGCGTTCACGCGCACGCGTCCGCCGGATACTCGCATTTGGCGCGCTCGCCCAAACATTCACGCGTGCCCGGCCCGGCCCTGCCCAGCCCAGACTGGCCGCGCGCGCAGGGGCGTCCCGACTCCACGGAATTACAAGTTCCGCGCTCTCGGCGCAGGTCGGCCCGCGCCTCAACCGTCGCCTCTGTGGGCCCTTTTCCTCTCAACTCCCGTGTGGAGCTGATTTTCGGTCCACTACACAAAATTAATTTGGAATTGTCCTAAACTGTGGAGTGCCACTGACACGCGTGGCCGAAACGGGGGCTCTTCACCTCACAAGTACACTATCAGAAACGTCATTAAATCTAATGTAGATTAATGTATTGTACATGAAACTTAAATATATCTTATACATTAAAAGAGCTTCATATAGTAATAATATAAAATCAGCGTAGATTTAATATCGAAGTTCTCTCGTTTTCCCTGCCTCTCATCATTCATGTCGTGTCCACATAATCACCAGTCCGTCAAGATCATTCATTCATTCATTCATTCACTCCAGATATGACAGTTAAGCTTGGATTCTTGCATCCTAATGTATATGTGTACCTACTGTGAGCTATATAAGGCTGTGACGTCAAATGTCGATGTTTTCAAAAAATCGAATGGCCTATAAAAATATCGACGTTTTAAAAGTCGTTGTTTTGAGGCCGATGAGATTTGAACATTGATGTTTTGTGCCTGATGTTCTCGATGTTTTGTTCGCCAATGGAATATTCCCCTAATCACAATTTTGTAAAAGTTGAAATGTGAAATATTTACTGATGGTACCACTATCTATTTGCTTCAGTCAAACGAACCCGATGTGCACTACCTTCTTCGAGCAGACAACCCCACTCCCGAGATGATCCTGATATTCTGGCATTTCCTTCGTCTTTCCTCGCATTTGGCAAATAGAGGCCAGCGAGGAAGAAAGCCTAATTTTGATACTGCTCACAAACGGCAGACTGTCGACCCCTGCGTAAAACTCGCAGGACCAGAAACAGAATCGTTGTCTTCTTCCCAAGACGCCGAGCAGCGGAACCCTGGGCTTCCGACTGCCTGCGGCCACCGTAAACATTCCTCCCGCCCCACAGGCCCTCAAGCCACGCGCGGCTCCGAGCTGCTCCAGTGTTTTCACGTGTGAGCTATTAGTGGTCCCGATAACGCCCGCGGGGCCCCGCGGAAGGCAAAAAACAACAATCAAGGGCACTTGCTCGCGGACCCCGCACCTGCTCCGCGTTCAGGGAATTATTGTTCCAACAGCAGCTTCGGGCGCCTCAAAACACGTAATCTTGCCGCGAACAGGTGTAACAACTTCGGGAGAAGACACTACACAATCATTGTTTCCGCATCAAGGTTGCAGCGGAACTTTCACTCTCGGCTGGAGGCTGTTTCAGTGTTACTGTGTCGGCGAGACTGGTAAAAGGTAATTATTCAGACCCTGGCTGCGGGAAAGGTTTGAATACTTGTAAGATGTATCATGTGATGAGTTAGAAGGGATAATAAGAAATAAATACGCAATTAAGCGCTGGTATATTATGTGTCTGTCACAAGCTCCAATTTCTGACTGTAATTCCTTTCACTGGCGAGAAGAAACTGTTGTTCGAATCAATTAGAATGTAGAATGGAATGAACGTATTTCCCTCGCAGTGCTTTCAGAATGGTATTATAACGTATTTGTCGAATGACGCAGTATCCTAAGAAACAAACTTCACTCATACTACAAATACTAGTAAATTAGGCACAACGATATGTTATAGTATGATGAATTTATTGAAGTTTGACCTTGTTATTAAGTTGTGGTTGATATTAAGTTGAGAAGATTTATTCGCATCTAAAAAACTTATTTCTTTTTTTCAGTTGGTATTCTTGCAGTTACCTGTAGTTTAATACTAATTTCGTAGAAATGAATAGAAATTGTTCACAGATAGTGTAAATTAAAGAATTTCTTGCAATAAAAGAAAATTGTTCACAGATAGTGTAAATTAAAGAATTTCTTGCAATAAAAGAAGTAATTTCCGTTCTTGAACAAATAACTTCGTAATAATGTTTCCTTGTAAAAACAAGGAACATTATTACTTAAAAAGCTTTCTGCACTCTAGCAACAATGATTGGTAACTTTTCTTTACTTTTTTAATTGTTTTTTAACTTACATGTATATTGAAGATGTGAATTGTTCAGAAATATCGGTATAGTATTATGTGCATTTTCTCGATTACCAACAGCATAACGCTAAGCAATACATGCAATGTTTGAAATGTGCTGCGCCGGTTCCAGATGATGTTACGCACATTTCAGGAACTGGGCGTTTGAAGATGGGTTCCACTATGCAGTTTTCACTTTTCAAACAATGATTCAGAAGATGCGGAATGCTCGCACGGATCCAAATACTGGCTGTTGTTATGATTAATTATTATCCTATAACCTACGCCTAATTGCTATGTCTGAATAGATCAGTAACCGGTACCTATTACGACCCCACGACACGAATGATGGACCAACAATGGAATTGAGAGGCAGGGCATTTATAAATAAATAATTGTCTTTATTGGTGGCGAGGTTCAGACCATTTAGCCTGCTCTTCCGCCTGACAACTTTCAACATTTTTATTACAATAGTGCATAATAAAAAGGAAATCATTCAATGAAAAATACGTACGCAATTTGGGTGAAGAGTTTCTCACATTGAAGACAGGAGTAAAAGTCAGGGAGGGAGGTTAGGACATAGCAGAAAACCTGCCGGGGACATTGCATTTGATCACAATTTAATACATTATAGCCGCTGCACAGAAGTTAACCGTAACACAATGTTGTCGTTACCTTTGTTTTTGTTATCGAAAAGGAGCTAAGCGGGGAGGGGCCGGCTTGGAGAGGGTGGGGGTGGGGGAGGGGTGCCTGGGTTGCGCCTGCGCCCTGCAGCTCCAGCCGAGTGCCTGCTGCGGAGACGCGGCGTGGCGTGGCGTGGCGCGGTGCGGCTGCCCAGCCCAGCCCACAAAAACCCAACGCGCCCTCTCTTTCCCCTCCCCCTCCCCCGCTTCGCTCCACTCCACTCCGCCCCCCGCGCCAGCGCTGTTATTACGGCCGCTGCCGCCGTCACGTGACCGCGCGCCACGCCCCCGAGCCCCGGCGGCGCAGCACACTGGGTCCAAAGACGCTCGTGGCGAAGCAACAGGAATGGAACTAGTGGTGTTACAGAATGGCACAGACTTTCTCGTTCTAGTTAGTTTTCTCACCTCTTTAGTTTCGACTGTATTTCCCTCACCCCAGCGGCCATTTATTGGCACTTAAAGTACCAATAACCTTTCACCCTTCTCAATTTTGAGTGATCCACGAGTCCTAAACACATTCCCACAGTTAGCAAACGTGGGAATGCCGAAAAATGGGAGAAACGAACTTTTTTTTTTCTTTAAGAGATATTTATTAAATTTATCTGAAAAAGTGATTATTGCTACCTGAAAAAGAATCACCTGGCTAGGTATGCGACTCTGGATGCCATTATTCGAAGTACTCTGACTGTGCGTACCGTCACAGGAAAACATTAAATCAACAGTAATTTTCACCACTATTCCCCTTCTTGTTATAACTTTAAAACCTCTTAATGAAGGTCAATGTACGAAATGAGCCTTGCCACTGCCCGCTTGGCCAGATGTCCGCTGAAAAGAGGGAATACTTCCACGTGTATTGTCAATCGGTTTCATGAAAAAAATGTTGGTTTGTTGAGGTGATCATTTAATCAAGGTGGCTGTTTGAATTGGTTTCACAGTATTTCGGAAATTGTTATCACATGTGGTAAAGAGTTATGCGCATAGTGAAACAAACGGTGAAACACCCCAAATGTGCAAAAGTTTACATACAAGTGGCGGGCATACAAGGAAGGACTATAACAACATACATCTCAGAACGCACTTTCCTGAACTATTAGAAATTAGAATAACTTTAATTAGACTGTTTTTTTTACTGGAATTTGATAGTTATTCTTGTGTACATATGCCAATAAAAAACGTAACGTTACATCGATGCTTTTAAAATCTTCATTCTGAGTCAAAAGAGGGACCCCCGGGCGACTGTTTCGCCCACTGTGAGGCGGTGAGCGAAGGGCCGGGCGCGGCTGGGCGCGGATGTGGGCTGCGGCGGACACCGCGAGGGAGCGCTCGCCCACAGATGCAACCACACAGACGGCTCTGTCTCGTGTTCGCGGTGGCAGCAATCGGCAGGATATAGAACGGATGTGAATGCGAGTGCACGAAAATTAGGTAGAGATGAAGGCTTCCGCGGCCGCACGATTTGTAGATTCATGTCATCCTGGTTAATGCATCCAGCAATGTTTCTATATTATCTACGACATTCTTTAAAATAAATCAGTTTTTTTAATTTTTTTAATTTTATTTTTATTTTTTAAATCTTTTTTTTTAGGATTATGAAAGACTTCGGGAAAGTTGATTCAGCCAAGAATGTGATTGTCAAAGCACTGTAGTCATTC